>SKCR01004912.1:0-74316 GCA_019454045.1 Zanthoxylum bungeanum | reverse complement strand
TATTCTGTCAATAATTAGTCATACCAAGGTACCAAGCATGCCAAAAACATAAAACCAGCCATAAAGGCGGTGATATCATTTGTCTACAACAAGTCCTACCAAGGTACTTAATTATTCCAAAATCGTATAAAACCAATCATAAAGGCGGTAGAAAGATAAAACCAGCCATAAAGGCGGAAGAAAGATAAAACCAGCCATAAATGCAGTAGACAGATAAAACCAGCCATAAAGGCGATAGAAAGATAAAACCAGCCATAAAGGCGGTAGACAGATTGTCAATAATTAATCTAGATTTAAATCACGTTTTAATCATTAGATTTCAATTTATTTATTATAATAAAAGCGAGTTTAATCTATGTTTTGATTATAAAAGTTTCACCATTACCCCAGCATAAAAGAAATTAGCTACTTATTTTGTAATAAAACATAATTGTACTTTTATTACTGAAAGAAAAAGACATTACAAAAAGCTTTAAGTAAATAAACAAACAAGACACTCTCTCTCCAAGATTTACAGAGGAATCAGGAAAGAAAGTATTTAAATTTCTTATGTCGGACGCTCCTATTTATAGGCAACTTGGCCACCCAGACCAGCGAATGCATGTTATGGACACGTGTCAAAGAATGGCGAAGCCACATTGGGGACACGTGTCAGAGAATGGTGAATCCACGTTGGGGACACATGTCAGAGAATGGTGAAGCGGCGATGTCTTTGTTTTATTAGGCGGGTCGTGACGCAAAGGTTCCACGCGTCACGACGTGACAACATAATTTTTGTTTTTTGCCCTTTTCAAGTCTGGTTTGTCCTGTCGAGCTTCCGAGCATTATTTTTCCTGAAAAAACATAAAATAACACAGTAAAAGCTCTCAAAGCATAACTTTAAAATATTATTTCATAAATGTGTCAATTTAAGAGGATTAGTGAAACTATAAGTGTAAAATGATTAACCTATCGTCTAATAAATATGCACTTTTTAGTACTCATCACACCCCTCAACCAGCTTATTACTAGTCCCTAGTAATTGAAGCGGAATCTAAAAGAAAAATTCTTATCTAAGTCAACAATTGTTTTCTTTCTTTCTGAATGATCAAATAAATGACTTCTCCTATACTTTTTACCATTCTTCCATATACTCATAAAACAAGGTATTAATCAATATATTGTGCCCACAATATCACATGTATTTGTTGAAAAGAGAGTAATATTTTTGTCATAAAATTATATTAGAGTTTACACATTTTTGGCAGTGAAAGTTTATTTATAAACATATCTTCAATCCATGCATCCAACTTTGGGCCAGTGACTCCCAAACCAGTTGGTTTTAGGGCACTAGATGTTAAGACACCCCTACGGGCTTAATTGCTAGGATCTCAGATAAACAGTGTCTAAAATATATCTTCAATCCATGTATCGAACGTTGGGCCAGGGACTCCCAAACCAGTTGGTTTTAGGGCATTAGGTGTTAAGACACCCATACGGGCTTAATTGCTCGGATCTTAGATAAACAATGTCTAAAATATATCCTCAATCCATGTATCGAACGTTGGGCCAGTGCTCCCAAACCAGTTGGTTTTAGGGCAATAGGTGTTAATACACCCCAACGGGCTTAATTGCTCGGATCTCAGATAACAGTGTCTGATTCCCTTAAGTTTTCTTTTTAACCCTTGTAACGAGCGTTGGGCCAGTAATTCCCAGACCAGTTGGCCTTAGGGTACTAAGTGTTAAAACACCCCTTCAGACTTAATTGCTCGAGTTAAAAAGGCTACGAAAATGAACTTTATTCAAACTTCTTTTTTTGTTCGCATAATAATAAAAATTTCACTGCTTTTAGGTGTTACCTCCAACATTTATAGAACTGAATATTACAGAATTTTCACTTACCATCCAGGGTCATATGTTACCATGTTGTTGATAATATCTGCCAGACGAGCATATAAAGATCAAATTTAATCAATGTTATAGAGAATTCACAAATTTAAATGATTCAAAAAGAAAGGAACGAAAAATAACTTGTTACGAATTATATTGAGATGCGTCTCAGGAGTGAAAACTCCTTACACAGCCACCTCTGAACAACAATTCCACTTGGTTTAGAAAACAAATTTGTTGTTAGTTTGTGTGTATATATATGGATATATATCTTTACACACAAAATAACAACAAAGTAAAAACTAACAGACATAAATATGAAAATTATTTTGGAAACTATCCTCTCCCCCAACCAAAATGAGACATTGTCCCCAATGTTTAAAGAAAGAAAGAAAGAGTTTAGAAGATATCACCTGGTTATTGTGGAATTGACAGTTATAACTAAAGATTACAGATTAAGGTCCAAGTTTACTTTACGCTTTTTGCCACGATCGTTACCAGACCAGTTCAAGTTGGAAAGAATAGGGCCGATTTTTAGTTCATAAGCTAAGAGTTTGTCAATTAAATCATCAGATGTTTGTACAGTTATGAAGATATCTCTTACCGATTTTGAAATAACCCCATTTCTTTTGGCATCTTCAAGAAACACAAAAAGAAAATCGAAAAATCCATTAACATTAAACAGCCCAATAGGTTTTTGGTGAATATTCAAGTTTTCCCATGACGCAACAGTGAATATTTCTTCCAACGTTCTGAGCCCACCTGGTAAAGAAATGAAAGCATCATCGTGATTGATCATTTCAGTGAGTCTTTCAGACATACCTGGGACAATACATTCTTCTCCATTTGATTTTCCGATGATGTGGATTTCTGTTAAAGTTTTTGGGATGATCCCCAAAACTTGACTCCCACCTTCTTGTACAACTTTTGAAATACACCTCATCAATCCAAGATTGCCACTGCCATATACTAAGTGCATATTTCTATTTGCCATAACTCTACCCAATTCTCTCACTCCCTCAACAAATTCCGGTTTAGTTCCGGAGCTAGTTCCACAAAATACACAGATATTAATGAATCGTCGTTTTGAAGTTGTCTTCATTTGTGCTATCTCCCTTAGCTGGATATGTTGAAAAGAGAGAAGTGACGAGCTGAATTTATAGATCCAAAAAAGGGTGAGTGATAGATGCACTAATATCTGCAAAATGACAATTATTATGAAAATAGATCGTGATAAAAAAAGCTAGATACTGTCGGCAAAAAGTAAAGGAAAATAGTAATTTAAAGTAAAGAAAATCAACGCAATAATATATACTGGTAGTTGTGATTGTGGCTCATATTTTCTTCTGGTTTTACGTCCAGTAACGGCTTGAACGCCCTCTATGGGTCGAGGATAGGCTTCCCATCCAATTTTCTTATAAATTGGCAAACAAGGTCTTTTAAAGTCAGATTCCCGAGACTGTATGGTTGTCTTTCTTTATGAAATTGTGTGTGTAATCTGAGAATTTCACGATGAACATATCCACTATGATGCGTCTCAAGAGTCAATGATATATCATCAAAAGGCTCATTACTCAGTTCATCCCTTAATTAATTGTATTTTATCCTCACGATTATCAGACATTATTCCTAAAGAACGAAAACGAGTGTTGCACGTACAACGTACACACTGTTGGACAATTATGACCCATAGCGTCACTATTTGTACAGATCATGGTGTTGTTGTACAAATTAACTATGTGACAAAGGAGATTGCACTCCTATCATTTGTGATTAGATCACCTAGATGTATAATGATAGGAGGTCCCTATGATTACTTCCTGGATTGAGAATGATATGAGACAGTATCAGTCCACGAAGGATTAATCATTAAATATCTATAGTCAGAGCATTGTCGAGATTAGACATTGATAAATGCGTAAAAGACTAGTATTACACTTGTGCGCGTTGTGAGGGCACAACTGCATAGTTATCATATATTTGGGTATAGGGTACTCATGCAAGTGTAATAGGAGGTTGTGTTTTACCGATGGCATGGGAAACAGCTTCGCTCTGGATAGACCCCCTCGGAATTCCATTGGTAGTATGACTATGTGTCTATGGAAGTCCGAAATCAGGGTAGGTGTATTTGGTCTTAACTTGAGACTTGCATCGCTAATACTTGCGACAATCAATATATTTTGGTTGCGGTCGTCCAGGGCTTTAATAGGTTCTGTGTACGCCTATGTTGGGTATATTGAGCATCGTAGTGTGTTGGGTGTGATGTCAAGACGGAAGTGTCACTCCAGTCATATGGAGATGATGGTCACGTAGGATACGGTACTAGTACTCTTAAGTACTGCAGTCATCGGGATAAAATGACAAGGTCATGTTTATCCGATTATAGAGACTAGTTACCAGACATCCGACATGTGCTTCGTACGGGGCAGAAACAATTCAAACCCCAGGCCTAGCACGTGATCATCCGATACTGGACAGAAATACGCAATACCATGTATACTACGCCTGATATAGATCGCTTATTCTTGTAAGCATATTTCTGGAGAATTGGGTAGGCATGACGCTTTGCTAGAAGCCAACCTTGTCTTGTAAATCGGTATAAACGTAGTACAAGGTACTTACGTGTTCGGATAGTCCGACGACCGAATTTACTGCCAACATATCCGGGGATCTCATGGGTCGCTTCCCGAAGATTCACCGATGACGTATGACTCGCACTTTAATTAGTCTGGGATTAATTAGATGAGAGAGAAAATTAATCTGGGATTAATTACGGAGATATTTTATCTGGGATAAAATATCATTTAAAAGAGAGATAACGATTAATTTGGAATTAATCGATAAATAATATATTCGATATATTAAACGAAATTGGATTTCGACGCGGAATTAAAATTAGATTTTAATTCGGGCGAACGAATTAATTTAGAATTAATTCGTTAGCGATATGAATAGTGATTTCGCTAGGCGTAATCGTTTAATTGCGTCGCAACAGAAAATTCGTTAATTTGGAATTAGCGAACCCGAGCCCGGGATTATTTGCGAGTGCATTCGCATTTCGAATTCGAGTGCGGCACGCAAGTCAAATCAAGCATCAAATCATTAGTCACATCAAGCGTCAAATCACATGTCACTTTGAGTGATGTGACAATTGATTGATTGATGTGAGATGATGGCAAGCATTTAATGGCTTGACTTTTGTATTTGATAAATCAATTTTATTTGATTTTTTGAAATTGAAAAAAAGTGTATTAGATATACTAAAATCAAATACCAAATATTATCACTTCATCTCTCTCTCTCTTTTCACGTTTTGGAGCCAAAAACCTTCCTCTCTCTCACGGTTTTCTCCTTTGTTTTCTGGTTTGATCGAGTGATGAAGGAGAAGCTAAAGAAATTTGTGGCAAATTTCTTGGGTGCTAGCACACATAGGAGCCATCCGAAGGTGATAGGGAACTCACTTCATGAGCAAGGAATCAACACAAGCTTGGAGCTTTCATGGAGGACATCCATGGCCGATTCTTGGAGGAGCCAAATAGTAGACTACTGTGGCAGTGGACTGCTCACTGCCGAGCTTGGAAGGAGAGCTTGAAGTGTTCTTCGTCGCATTCAAACTGATCATTGTGAGTATTCCGCACCTCATTTGATTGTATTCACATGTTATTTTCTTGCTTGAAATGATCTTGGGAAGCTTAGAGTAATCCAACACACACTTATAACAAACACCCATTTATTTAGCTCTTCATTTTTTAGAATATGTGTTTTTCCATGAACCAGGCATGTAAGGAATGAAGGAGTCAGGTGACTCACCTGCCAAACAAACTCTTGTTTCAATTACCCAACGAATGTCACTAGGAATACCATGAATCATAAAAATTCTCATTCTTTCTATGCGGGCTTTGTAAATTTTTGCCATAGCATTTTGAGGAAGTGCAGGAAAATATTTTGGAGGTTTGCGAGAGTTTCTTCCATGCCTTAGTTTGTAAGGTATCAGTATTTTTAGGAAACTGAAATAACCGACTTTAAGTCACGAAGTACCGTTATCCACTGCTTTACCGAGTTATGAGATAAAATAAAAGAACAATAACGCTGCAAAACTAAGAAAAATGGAAATTACAGAAATATTAAACAGAACATGAATGAAACTACATCAATCAAGGTATATTGGGTCTGACAGGAAAAATGTTTCTTGAAATTTTGAGCACTCCAAAAAAGGTTTCAGACGCTGTCCATTTACTTTAAATATATCACCATCCCTAGGATTCTCAATGTCAATTGCCTCATAAGGATAAACATGTTTCACAATAAATGGGCCACTCCATTTGGATTTTAACTTTCCAGGAAATAAATGAAGACGATAATTATAAAGCAAATTTTTTTGACCAACTTAAAATATTTTTCGTGAAAATCGACTATCATGAAATGCTTTAGTTTTACCTTTAAGAATTTTCGTATTCTCATATGAATCATTCCTTAACTCTTCAAGTTCATTTAGTTGTAATTTACGTTCATGACCAGCATTTTGAAGGTTTGAATTAAATGTTTTAATAGCCCAAAATGCTTTATGCTCAAGTTCTACATGCAAATGACAAGGTTTTCCATAAACTAGACGATATAGGGACATTCCCAAAGACGTTTTGAAAGCTTTTCGATATGCCCAGAGTGCATCAGTTAGTCGGAGAGACCAATCTTTGCGATTTGGGTTAACCGTTTTTTCTAAAATTTGTTTAATTTCCCTATTCGCTAATTCAACTTGTCCATTTGTCTGAGGGTGATAAGAGGTGGAAAATTTGTGTGTAACTCCATACTTTTTCATTAGGGACTCAAAGGGTCTATTTCAAAAGTGTTTACCTCCATCACTTATGATGGCCCGAGGAATTCCAAATCGACTCAACATGTTTTCTTTTAAAATTTTGATCACAATTGTGTGATCATTATTCCGGCAAGGAATTACCTCGACCATTTTGAAACATAATCGACTGCAACTAAAATATATAAAAATCCAAAGGATGGTGGAAATGTGCCCATGAAATCCATCTCCCAACAATCAAAGATTTCGATGACAAGGATGGGATTTAAAGGCATCATGTTTCTTTTTGAAATAGATCCCAACTTTTGACAATTTTCGCAAGTTTTGCAGAAAGTGTATGTATCTTTAAAAATGGTGGGCCAATAAAATCCACATTGTAAGATTTTTGCAGCGGTTTTCTTAGATGAGAAATGACCTCCACATGCTTCTTAATGACAGAACTGAATAACACAACTTATATCACTGGCAGGTATGCATCTTCTGAAAATATGATTAGGGCAGTATTTAAATAAATAGGGATCATCCCAGTAGAATCTTTTGACTTCGGTCAAAAATTTCCACTTATCTTGTTGGCTCCAGTCTGGGGGTATCTTTCCTGTTGCAAGAAAATTGACAATATTAGCATACCAAGGCATTAAGTTTACCGAAAATAAAAATTCATCGGGAAAAGAATTATTGATGGGAGTGGTATCGATTAGTGACTCGTTTGTGAGTCTCGATAAGTGATCTGCAACCACGTTCTCTGCCCCTTTTTTATCTTTGATTGTGAGATCGAATTCTTGAAGCAACAAAATCCATCGTATTAATCTTGGCTTGGCATCCTGTTTAGACATCAAATATCTAACATCAGCATGATCAGAGTAAACAATAGTTGAAGAACTGATTAAATATGATCGAAATTTATCCCATATATTACAGCAAATAGTTCGTTTTCTGTGGTAGTGTAATTTATTTGTGCACTGTTTAAAGTTCTACTTGCGTAATATATTATATGCGGCTTACCTTCCTTTTTTTTGTCCTAGAACTGCACCAACTGCATAATCACTAGCATCACACATTAGCTCAAAGGTCAATGACCAATCAAGTGATTGCATAATAGGAGCAGAAGTCAAAAGACTAATAATTTTTTGGAATGATTTTTGACATTCTTCTGTCCATTCAAATGTTGCATCTTTTAATAAGAGGTTACATAAGGGTCAAGATATAGTACTGAAGTCTTTAACGAACCTCCTATAAAATCCTACATGTCCTAAAAAGAACGAATGTCCCTGACTGTTTTTGGTGACGGTAATTTAGAAATGACCTCTATTTTTGCCTTGTCAACCTCAATACCTTTAGACGACACAACGTGTCCTAAAACAATTACTGAATTAGTCATGAAATGGCATTTTTCCCAATTTAACACAAGTCTTTTTTCTTCACATCTTTTCAAAACATTTTCCAGATTAGTCAAGCAATCATCAAATGAACTTCCAAAGACAGTTATATCTGTTGGAAAATTATGACCCATAACATCACTATTTGTACAGAACATGGTGTTGTTGTACAAAATAACTATGTGACAAATGAAATTTCTCTTCTATCATTTGTAATTGGATTACCTGGATATATAAATGATAAAAGTACCTATGATTAGTTCCAGATTAATAAGATATGAGACAGTATTAATCCATAAAGGTTTAATCATTAAATATCTCTAGTTGTAGTATTATCGAGACTGGACATCGATAATGCGGAATATGCTAGTATTACACTTCTGCGTGTTATGGAAGCGTAACGGCATAGTTCTCATATATTTGGGTATTGGATACTCATGCAAGTGTAATAGGAGGTTCTGTTTACCGATGGTACAGAAACAGCTTCGCTCTGGATAGACCCATCAGAATCTCATTGGTAGTATGACTATGTGTCTATGGGAGTCCGAATCAAGGTAGGTGTATTTTATCTTAACCTGAGACTTGCATCGCTAATACTTGCGACAATCAGTATACTTTGGTTTTGGTCGTCCGGGACTTTAACAGGTTCTGTGTACGCCTCTTCTGGATATACTGAGAATCGTAGTACATTGGGTGTGATGACAAGACGGAAGTATCACTTCAGTCATATGGAGATGATGATCACGCATGGATACATAATTGGTACTCTAAGTGATATATACATCAGGGAAGTATGACTAGGTCATGACTTTCCGATCATAAAGAGACTAGTTGCTAGTTATCCGATATATGCTTCGTACGGGGCAGACACAATTCAAGTCCCAGGCCTAGCATGTGACACCTGATATTGGATCGTAATGCGCAATATTACGTATACTACGCCTGACAAAGATCTTGTATTCCGTATAAGAATATTTCTGGAGAATTGGGTAGGCACGGTGCTTTGCTAGAAGCCAACCATGTCTTGTAAATCGGTAAGTACGTAGTACCGGGTACGCACGTGTTCGGATAGTCCGATGACCGTATTTACTGCCAACATATCCAGGGATCTCTTGGGTCGCATCCCAAAGATTCACCGATGATATTTGACTCGAACAATATTAATCTGGGATTAATTAAGAGAAAAAAAATTAATCTGGGATTAATTACGGCAAGAATTAATCTGGGATTAATTATCAGAGAAAGAATTAATCTGAGATTAATTGCGTCGAGAATTTATCTAGGATTAAATTCATCGAGAGGAGAGAACGCGATTAATTTGGAATTAATCGGTAAAATAAATTTAATAGTTAAATTAGATTTTACTATTTAATTTATTTAATTAGGTTAAAATAATACATTAGATATATTAAATGAAATCAGATTTCAACGGGGAATTAAATTGGATTTTAATTCTAGCGAACGAATTAATTTGGAATTAATTCGCGAGCGACTTTCGTAATAATTTTACTGGGCATTATTATTTATTTAAATTGGATTTAATTAATTCGCGATAGAAAATTTGTTTAAATGGATTAAATGAACTCGAGCCCAAAAGTGTGTTGTGTAAGTAATTTGAATTTTGAATTCAATGAGGTGGGACCCACTTACATACATCATCTAGTCATTTGTTGATGGAAGTTGTTGGGACAATTTAAATTGGATTTACTAACCCATCACACCAACCAATAAAAGATATACAATTAATGAATTTTGGATAAATTCAATAGTTGTTGTCTCTCTCTTCACGCTAAAGGGCCAAATGGCCTCTGCTTTTGAAGTTTTGGTCAAAAGGCATTTGGCTTCTCTTTTAAAAGCTGAAAGCCGAAAGAAATTTCTAATTTTTTTTCCCTTTTTGGCCAACTTGGCCGAATGAAAGAAAAGGTAAAAATTTCCCTCTGACTTCTCTCTTAAATGCCGAAAGAAAAGCCTTATTTTGCTTTTGAAGCAATTGGCCAAATGGCATGTGCACTTTGAAGAGGGGCCGATTACTTCCCTCTGGCATAGGGAAAATTTGCTTCTCCTTGGGAGATAAAATTTATTCCATTTGTTCTTGCTAGCACATATAGGAGTCAAATGAAGGTGATAGAGATACTCACCCATGAGCTTGGAAGCTTCAACATCCATGGAAACTTTGAAAGTCAAAGCCGATCAATGTAAGTTAATTCCGCAAACTTCTTGATTTATTCACACAATAATCACGCTTAGAGATCATGTGTCATGTCTATGACACTTACAATGGTATCAAAGCGAGATCTAAGCTTGATTTAATTTCTAGGGTTCATGACTTTAAATTTGGGTATTTTTGCTTGGAGCATGAAAATGAAAAATTGATTGTTTGGTTGAATTTATATGATGTTTAATTGGATTTGTGCATCATTGATTTTGTGAAAAATTGATTAGATTAATTTTCCCTAAAATCTATAGCTTGGCCGATTATTACCCTAGAATGAGCTCATGGGAATTTTGGAAATTTGACAATTGGATGTGTTAAATTGCATGATAGAAATATTGAATGTTGATTTAAATTGGATTGAAATCAAATTGAATGATTTTTTGTTGCCATTTCCGTGAGATGTGAAGCATATTGGAATGGATTGATTGTGCTTTAATTTGTGTTGGACATAAATTAAAATGTTAAGCATGATTAATTAGATTAATTAGTGTTTTGGAAATACTAGATTAATTAATTAATTATGTTAATTACACTTCAATTGAATTAATGTGTAATTTGGAATGATATATTAATTTAATTTGTTGTATTTGGGCTAATGGGCTTGGTTGGGCCAAAATTTTGGTCTTGAATCATATTTGGGCCTAAACCATTTCCATAAAGTCCAAAATATGACAATTGGCCCTTTAATAATTTAATTGGGCCTAATGGGCCTAAATTGATTTTATGGTATAGAATAATTCCTAAATGGGTCAAGGCTTTTGGGTTTGATCCATAATGGCCAAAGCCCACGACAAAAGAAATAATTGAAAGCTCATTGGACTTTAATTGAAAAGTATTGGATACTAATTGAGCCTTTGAAACCCATTAAGATTGGATTTGGAATCCAAGTCTTTAAGGCACATAAATAAGTGTAATTATTTAATTTGGAATTAAATATGAATTAGTATTGGATACAATTTAAATTGGATTTAAAATTGTAGTTCGATATAATTCAAGAATACTTACTTTAAGTATTTATTCTTAAACGAGTTGGACTCGCGCAAATCAAATCGTTGTATAAATATTGGATGGTCATTAATTCAAAGATTAATTAATTGGATTAGATTGATTAAATAACATGCTTTGTGTGAATACTTGGATGTGTGAATGAATAATGTATATCGGATGGATATTAGAAGGGTGAGGGCAATTTTGGAAATTGTTGTAATAAATTTAGAATTTATTAAATTGGACATGCGTGTCCAACCTATTATCTCTTTATCTCATTGTATTTCTCTTCTCACCAATTCCCCTCAATGTAAATGAGGTTTCTTTAGAAGTATTATGTAATTGGGTAGAAGTAAGAATAGTGCTAGCGGGAGAGAGGAAATTGAGAGATTTGTTCTAGGAACAATTTGTATCGTATATCCATCCGCATATCATTATTAATTTTATCGCACCTTATTATGCTTTTAGAATGCATGCTTAAGGGTGTATGATGAGACTTAATCAAAGATAATAAATTGGTTGCCAAATCACGATAAAAACCTTCATTTAATATTAAGCATTTTTCCTTCCATTGAGTGATTCTCTCTCAAGATCCAAGATTGGCATTGGTTTGTTGGTCAAACTCAAGACCTTTGTCCATCGCGGATGTGTTTGAATCATGAAAGCTTTGTTTCATATCATACGTCTTGGGCAAGTTGTGATTTGTTGGCCAAAGTCAAGGTTACTTCTTGTTCATCGACCTCAATTACGAAGCTTTCCCACTGTCAATGGGTCACGCTTAACTGGTTTCATTAAGCTTGTTGAGCCAAAGCCAAGGCTTAGTTGATTCAGAGGAAAAAGGTTAGGAGATATATTGGATATATTGACATATATTGGATATATGTTTCGGACTTGGAGGACTACCTACTGGATCTAGGAATTGGATGAGATCCAATTGATCTTAGAGATCTACCTAGTTAAGTTTCATACAACTTGTTGGCCAAAGTTAAGGTTGTGTGTTATTGAACGGGATCCTAGCCCACTAGGAAACTAGGTTTCCCGAGTACTCCATAAAGGGTTAGAGGCTCGCCGAAAAATAGTGGGAGACAAGTACTAAATTTACAATTTCGTTTAAATACTTGCCAATACGCTCTCATTTTATTTTTCGTCATTATTTATAAATATATTAGTTGGACTAATATTCAATTGTTGTATTAATTAACAGTTGGACTGTATTCAAACTACTTCATTTGTGGTTGGTTATATAATTGGATTATAGTAATCAATACATTTGAATGTAACCAATCAATTGTTGTTGATTATATAATTAGACTATAGTAATCATTATATTTAATTGTACCCAAAATCGTTGATTGAATAGTTGGACTATAACAATCAAGATGGCTGAAATATTAACGTTTAGGACATAATCCTGGGGAAAATGTCTTTAACGGCTTTATTTTCAAATTGGGAATAAAACCTCATGATAGTTCTGGGAGCTGAGAAGTTATTCTATTTGATAGAGAAACCTCTCGAGCATGAGCCCGGAGTTGAGCGAATAGTAGAACATGAGCTTAGGAAGACTCATTATGATGATAACTTTAGTGCTCAATCCGTTATGCACAGCCAGAGCTTCTTAAAAGGACATATCCCAAGTTGTTTGCCTAAACTGTGGCAAACGGGGTCACTAGAAGTGTGACTGCCGTATGGACAAGGCAAACATGAAGGAAGTGAAGGCGGGACAAGGTTCCGGCTTCAAGAATGTTTGTTATAAACATGTTCACTACTGGTTTTAAAATTGGATTTTTGATACTAGATGTGGTACATGAATATATGTACTGATGTGCGGGATTTGCTAATAAGCAAGAGACTGGCTTCAGATGAGATTGACCAACAAGTCTGAAACAGGACGAGAGTCACTGTTTTGGCCGTAGAAACCTAAGTTTTGGAACTGCCCTTTTGGGCATGTACTTAAATTAGGAGACTGTTATAATGTATCTAGTTTGACTAGAAACATTCTCTCTATATCTAGTTTAACCCGTTGCGGGTATACCTTTATTTTAGAACACAAGGTGTTTTTATTATAAAGATGATATCGAGATATCTACATTAGATGTAAATAATGGTATTTATATTTTGAATATAAATGAATCTCAAACATATAATATTACAAACAAAAGCTCAAATTGAGTAAATCTGTTGAGACTTAAAAGTGGCATTGTTGTCTGGGACACATTAACAAGACTCGTATATCCACACTTTCGAAGAGTGGATACTAAGACAGATTTGATTCAAATTCAAATGATGTCTAAGAATCTAGATTATTAGGCAAAATGCCTAAAACACCTTTTTATGGTAAAGGTGCAAGTGCCACCAATCTGTAAGCCCTCATTCATAGTGACGTAAGTGGGCCCATGTCTAGCTAGGCTAGAGGTGGATATGAATACTTCGTAACCTTTACGAATGTGGTATCGCGTTACGGTTATCTGTATCTTATGAAACACAAATCAGAAACTTTTGATAAATTCAAAGAGTTTCGACACGAATTAAGAAAAATAGACGGGCAAAAGTATTAAGACATTACGGTTGGACCGTAGTGGAAAATACTTAAACATATGAGTTTCAAGATTACTTGAAAGAGTATGGTATTCTTTCACAGTAGACTCCTCCCGGGACACCTCAATTTGACGGTGTGTCCGAACAGAGAAACCGAACTTTGTTGGACATGGTAAAGTTGATGATGAGTCGCTCTGAGCTACCAATTTCCTTCTGAGGATACACATTAAACAGTGCAATACTTATTTTGAATAAGGTTCCATGAAAATTTGTTAGACAGACTTCATATTAGATATGAACAGGAAAGAAACTGAGTTTCTCATTCCTGAAGATTTGGGAATGCTTGGCATATGTTTGGATGGTACCAAACTAGATACCAAATCGGATAAGTGCCTATTTGTAGGTTATCCTAAGGAAACCAAAGTATAGTACTTATACAACTCACAAGAGAACAATGTAATTGTTGCTCTCCATGCGGTTTTCCTAAGAGGAATTCCTATATGCAGTGGCAAGTGGGAGGAAAGTAAAACTCGATGAAAATCAGAGTAATACTATTTCTGGCACGGATCCCTTACGGAACACAAACAGTTCATCATGGATGAAACTGTACCAATAATCTTTGAATACACAAGAACCACGTAGGTCGGAGAGAGTCAGATAACAACCTGGGAGGTATGGGTTTCTGATCTCACCTCATGTAAATATCAATCTTATTGAATAAGATGAACCATCTACGTATAAGGAAGTGATACAAGGTATCGACTCCTTTTATGGCAAAGTGCCATGAAGTCCGAAATGGATTCCATGTATACCAACTAAGTTTGGACACTGGGTGATGTACCAGAAGGCATTGTGCCTATTGGTACTAAATGAGTCTTCAAGGAAGACATATATGGATGGCAACATATAAATGTACACATCTAGGTTTGTATAGAAAGGGTATCGTCAACGACATATTGTCGACTACGATGAAATTTTTTCACTTGTTGCCCTGATTAAATCTATTTGGATAATGCTTGCTAATGCTACATATTTCATTTATGAAATATGGCACATGGACGCCAAAACCGCTTTCATTAACGGAAACTTTTTGGAGGATGTTTGTATGCAACATCCTAACGGTTTTATCGTGCCAAAATATGCAAACAAGGTTTGCAAGTTAAATCGATCCATTTATGGATTGAAGCAAATATAGCGTTCTTGGAACCAAAGTTTTGATAAGATCATAATGGTATATGATTTCATTCAAAACGAAGATTTCTTGTGTATATAAAAAGGTTAGTGGGAGCACACTAACAATGATTGTCCTATACATTGATGATGTATTGTTCTTAGCAATAACATTCCCATACTGTAATCGGTGAAAGCTTAGCTTTCATTAAAATTCTCCATGGAATACCTGGGAGAAGCAGGCTTTATTCTAGGAATAAAGATCCACTAGGATAGATCTAGAAAGTTGCTGACACTCTCTCAGTATTCGTACGTTATGAAATGTACGCGGCCTGATGTCTCATATGTTTTGAGCATATGTAGACGCAAACAGGCCAATCCAGGTGATGGTCACTGGATTGAAGTAAAGAACATCCTTGAGTATCTTGGATGAACCAAGGATGCTTTCTGAGAATATGGGGAAAGGAGAACTTGAGGTGACTGGGCTCACCGTTGCAAGTTTCCAAACCGATAAAGATGACTTTAAGTCATAATAAGGGTACATATTTAGTTTGAATAACGGAATAGTGAGCTGGAAATCTTCCAAGCAAGATATTATTGCCGAATAAACAATAAGAGTGGAACATTGATGCAGCAGAGGCAGCAAAAGAAGCATTTTGGATCTATAAATTCCTAATTAGATTAGGAGTAGTTCTGTTAGTAGCTGAGCTAGGCTAGCACAGGCTAAGGAACTGCGGTCTCATCAATGATCCAAGTATGTACTTTGACTAATTCATCTGATTCTTGCGATCATACATCGTGGTGATATGATGATCGAATAAATCGCATCAGATGATAACCTTGCAATATATGACGAAAGCTGTGTTCTCAGCAGAAGTTTGAGTAACTTGTACATAGTTCAAGTGTTAGACACTTGAGTGATTGGCTATAGGCCAAGTGGGAGATTGTTGGATAATTATGACCCATAACATCACTATTTGTACAGAACATGGTGTTGTTGTACAAATTAACTATGTGACAAAGGAAATTGCTCTCTATCATTTGTAATTGGATTACCTAGATATATAAATGATAAAAGTCCTTATGATTAGTTCCGGATTAATAAGATATGAGACAATTAATCCACAAGGTTTAATCAATAAATATCCCTAGTCGTAGTATTATCGAGACTGGACATCGATAATGCGGAATAGGCTAGTATTACACTTGTGCGTGTTATGGAAGCGTAACGGCATAGTTCTCATATATTTGGGTATTGGATATTCATGCAAGTGTAATAGAAGGTTATGTTTACCGATGGTACGGAAACAACTTCGCTCTGGATAGACCCCTCAGAATCCAATTGGTAGTATGACTATGTGTCTATGGGAGTCCGAATCAGGGTAGGTGTATTTGATCTTAACCTGAGACTTGCATCGCTAATACTTGCGACAATCAGTATACTTTGGTTTTGGTCGTCCGGGGCTTTAACAGGTTTCTGTGTATGCCTCTTCTGGTATACTGAGAATCGTAGTGCATTAGGTGTGATTTCAAGACGGAAGTATCACTTCAGTCATATGGAGATGATGATCACGCAGGGATACAGAACTGATACTCTAAGTGCTATAGCCATCGGGGAAGTATGACTAGGTCATGACTTTCCGATCATAAAGAGACTAGTTTTAGTGATCTGATATATTTTCATACGGGGCAGACACAACTCCAGCCTCAGGCCCAGCATGTGACATCCGATACTGGATCGTAATGCGCAATACTACGTATACTACGCCTGACAAAGATCTTGTATTCCGTAGAAGAATAATTTCTGGAGAATTGGGTAGGCACGGTGCTTGCTAGAAGCCAACCATGTCTTGTAAATCGGTAAGTATGTGGTACCGGGTACGCACGTGTTTCGGATAGTCCGATGACCGTATTTACTGCCTACATATCCAGGGATCTCTTGGGTCGCATTTTGAAGATTCACCGATGATATTTGACTCGAATAATATTAATCTGGGATTATTAAGAGAAAAAAATTAATTTGGAATTAATTACGGCAAGAATTAATCTGGGATTAATTATCAGAGAAATATTAATCTGGGATTAATTATGTCGAGAATTTATCTGGGATTAAATTCATCGAGAGGAGAGAACGTGATAAATTGGAATTAATCGGTAAAATAAATTTAATAGTTTAATTAGATTTTACTATTTAATTTATTTAATTGGGCTAAAATAATATATTAAATGAAATCAGATTTCAACGGGGAATTAAATTGGATTTTAATTCTAGCGAACGAATTAATTTGGAATTAATCCGCGAGCGACTTTCGTAATAATTTTACTGGGCATTATTATTTATTTAAATTCGATTTAATTAAGTCGCGACGGAAAATTCGTTTAATTGTATTAAACGAACCCGAGCCCAAAAGTGTGTTGTGTAAGTAATTTGAATTTTGAATACAATGAGGAGGGACCCACTTACATACATCATCTAGTCATTTGTTGATGGAAGTTGTTGGGACAATTTAAATTGGATTTACTAACCCATCACACCAACCGACAAAAGATATACAATTAATGAATTTTGGATAAATGCAATAGTTGTTGTCTCTCTCTTCACGCTAAAGGGCCGAATGGCCTCTGCTTTTGAAGTTTTGGTCAAAAGGCATTTGGCTTCTCTTTTAAAAGTTGAAAGCCAAAAGCAATTGCTAATTTTTCCCTTTTTGGCCAACTTGGCCGAATGAAAGAAAAGGAAAAAATTGCCCTCTGACTACTCTCTTTAATGCCGAAAGAAAAGCCTTCTTTTGCTTTTGAAGCAATCGGCCAAATGGCCTGTGCACTTTGAAAAGGGGTCGATTACTTCCCTCTGGCATAGGGCAAATTTGCTTCTCATTGGGAGATAAAATTTGTTCCATTTGTTCTTGCTAGCACATATGGGAGTCAAATGAAGGTGATAGGGATACTCACCCATGAGCTTGGAAGCTTCAACATCCATTGAAATTTTGAAAGTCAAAGCCAATCAATGTAAGTTAATTCCACAAACTTCTTGATTTATTCACACAATAATCACGCTTAGAGATCCCGTGGCATGTCTAGGACACTTACAATATCATCCATAAAGACCTCTAATAGTGTTCAACCATGTCACTAAATATTATTAACATGCATCGTTGGAATGTTGCAGGTGCATTACAAAGTCCAAAAGGCATTTTCCTAAATGCAAATGTTCCAAAGGGGCATGTGAATGTGGTCTTTTCCTGATTTCTAAAGCAATGGGAATCTGATAATAACCCGAGTAACCATCAAGAAAATAATAGTATGGGTGTCCAGCTACTCTTTCTAAAATTTGGTCAAGAAATGGCAAAGGGAAATGATCTTTTCTAGTTGCGTCATTTAATTTTCTGTAATCATTGCACATACGCCAACTAGATGAAATGCGAGTTGGGATTAATTCCCCTTTATCATTTTTTACAACAGAAATTCCAGACTTTTTGGGTACAACCTGTGTAGGACTTACCCACTTATTATCAGAAATAGCATAGATAATGCATGCATCAAGAAGTTTAAGAACTCAGTTTTACTACTTCTTCCATGTGAGGGTTAAATCTTCTTTGGGGTTGATGAAATGTCATAGCATTATCTTCTAGATGTACTCTATGTGTGCAGATTACAGATTACAGATTAATACCTTTTATGTCTTTTAATGTCCATCCAATTTCCAGTTTATGTTTTTTCAACACATTTAAAAGTTTACATTCTTGATCGCTTGTGAGAGAAGAAGAAATTACCACAGTGTAAGTTTGATTATCTTCTAGAAATGCATATTTCAATCCTTCTGACAAAGCTTTTAACTCCAAATTATGTGCTTCTTCATGTTTTCCTTCGTCCAGTGTTCCCAGTTCCTCCAAGTTTTTAATCTTTCCCTCGTCTTCGAATACCTGTGTAGAGTCCATATAAAATCATTAGCAATATCCGAATTCATTTGCACACTTGACTCAACAAAATTAGCAGTAAAAAATTCCATAGGATCATATAAACTCCTCTGAATATGCTCGGCCACATAGGTTCAATTGATTCTACGCTTTCGTTTTCATTATCTTCATCGTATGGTTGTTTGCACATGTTAAAAATATTTAGCTCTAATGTCATGTTGCCAAAAGAAAGATTCATGATTCCATTCCTGCAATTAATTAAAGCGTTAGCTGTCGCTAAAAATGGGCGACCAAGTATTAGAGGGATCAGCTTATAACTGTCTGCCACAGGTTATGTTTCTAAAACAATAAAATCCACATGATATACAAATTTAATGATTTACAATAACACATCTTCCACAATTCTTTTTGGTACCTTAATTGATCTATCGGGAAGTAAAAGAGTAGTCGAGGTTGGTTTCATTTCACCGATATTTAGTTGTTGGTAAACCGAAAATGGAAGTAAATTTACACTAGCTCCAAGATCAAGTAAAGCATGTTCAATGTTTTGATTTCTAATAATACAAGAAATAGTTGGACAACCAGGGTCTTTGTATTTTAATGCATTATTGGTTGAGAGAATGAAACTTACATGTTCAGCTAAAGAGGTTTTCTTTCTTACCTGGTGTTTTCTTTTAACGGTGTACAGATCTTTCAGAATTTGGCATAAGATGGTATCTGTTGGATGACATCTAAGAAATGGATATTGACCTTTACTTGTTTGAATATTTCATAAATTTCTGGGGAATGGTTCAATTTCTTTGTTTTTAATGCCTGAGGAAATGGAGGTGCATGAGAAAAACTGTTATTATCGATGACGGTTAATGGCTCATCATCCTTCCTCCTACTCTCTGATTCTGATTTATTCTCAGTTTCGTGAGGTTCAAGAATAGGTCTATAGATGTTCTTACCACTGCCAAGAGTAATAACAGATTTGACTGGGTCTAAGTGTTGATTTCCAGAACTACCATCATGAGGGTTTTGATGACTTTTGGGATTTGACTGAGGTTGTGCAGGAAACTTACCTTTTTCTTTAATGGCCAAAGTAGATGTGATTTTATCAAAAGTTTCTTTCAAATCATTCATCATTTGTGCATTTTGTTATTGATGGTTTCTTATTTTTCCATGAATGCACTCAAGTTATCTTCAATAGTTTTCCTAGATGGTGGGACATATGGTGCATAATTCTGGGATTTCGGAAATCCGGTATACCTGGGGAGGTTGGTGTGAAGGTTGTGCTTAGTTATCATTCCTCCAATTAAAGTTTGGATGGTTTCTCCAACCAGAATTATAGGTCTATGAGTATGGGTTTGGATTTGGTTTATTGAATGTGTTTATGGAACTGACTTAGTCATGGAGACATTCTTTCAAGGCTGGTAAGAACGGGCAAACTTATGTGACATGTTCATTTGAACTACAAATTTGACATATGACTTCCTGGACTGACTTGACATGATCACTCTTCCTTGTTTCTAAAGCCTCAATTTTTTTAGACAGGAATGCATATTTGGCAGTAAGGTCATGGTCTTCCCTAAGGTTAAACATACCTCTACCAGATGGTTATAGTTTAACAGATGACTCATAAGTACCAATTGTGTCCCATTGTTGTGTATTCTCCGCTATGTGCTCTAGGTAATCTAGTGTATCTTAGGGATCTTTGTCTTTGAACTCACTATTACACATCATCTCTACTACTTGTCTACCTTGAGGTGTTAAACCCTCGTAGAATTGGGCAACTAATCTCCATATTTCAAACCCGTGATGTGGACATTTATTTAAAATCTCTTTATACCGTTCCCAACATTGGTAAAGTGTTTCCCCCGACTCTTGTGTGAATGTTGTAATTCTTCTCTTAAAGAAATTTGTCATGTGATGAGGAAAGAACTTTTTAAGAAGCTGCTCTTTTAAATCATCACATGATCTAATAGATCCTGACCTAAGGTTTTGTAGCCAAATTTTAGCTTTATCCTTTAAAGAAAAGGGAAAAAACTTTAACCGAATTATATTTATGCTATAATTTTGGTATGTGCAAGTGTTACATAATTCTTCAAACTCTTTTAGGTGTTGATAAGGGTTTTCTGATTCTAGACCGTGGAATGTGGGTAAAAGATTGATGACACTTGACTTAAAATTGAAACGTGTTGCTTCTGGTGGAAAAATAATGCAAGATGGTGATCCTGACCTAGTGGGATTCATGAATTGTCTGAGTGTCCTAGGGTGATTAGGATCTCCATGCTGAGACTCGTTTTCTTCCTGATTAACTGGGTTTTCAACTTGGGTAGGTGGATTTTCAATTTGGTTTTCAGCTATTCTGACAAACAATGAAGGTGAAGAAAACTCTCTTTTTAATCTGTCGCTAGATGTTTGAGACCAGTATTTCATGCAACTTAAAGACAAACTATATGCAAAAATATGAAATTGCAAGTAAAAAACTTAAAAACTAACAAAATAAAATAACAAAATGAAAAGAACAAATAAAGGGAATACAGATGCAGTGATTTAGATCTAAAAACGTCATCTAACCCTTGTTAATTCCGATCTCAATTGAATTTCTCGTTCATTTTTCTCAATGTCTTGAATTATGTTTTCGTGAAGCTTTATGAGAGCATCTCTATATGGGGATGGTTCAAAAAATTATTTAATGAACAATAAACACTTTTTAAGTTGATTTTTCTGTTTCATGTAACCAAGAAAATTAAAAACAAGGTCTCTCTATATGTGGGATTTCTGGGTTCAAGATTCATCAAGGATTAATCAGATTAGTTTGGATCCATAAAAAAGAAAATAAGAAGAAGATAAGATACAGAAATTAAATAAAAACAAAATACGAAATAAAGAAAAGAAAAATAGAGAACAAAAATTTAGTAATTATTCTATCTATAAATAATACTTCCCCGGAAACGGCGCCAAAACTTGACACGCTCGAAAAGTGGTCTTTTACTCCCAAGTATAAGAGCGTCGAAGTAATAAAATAACTCGGTGAGTCCGGGGTCGATCCATAGAGAAGAGATTTAGCAAAATAGAATAATGAACAGTGCGGAAAAGAAAAGTTTGATTTGTTGAAGTAGTTGGGAAATTTTAGATTGAATTACAATAATGGAAAGAAATGCTGGAGTTAGGGGATCCACTTTTAGTCTTTTAAATATTTAGAAATCTCTCTTTATTATAATTTACAAATTATCATTGTTACCCATTTAATTTATTTCAGGAATTAATTATGCCAATAAAAAGAACTAGCCATAAAGGCGGTAATCATTTCTGTCAATAATTAGTCCTACCAAGGTACTAAGCATGCCAAAAATATAAAACCAGCCATAAAAACGATGATACCGTTTGTCTATAACAAGTCCTACCAATGTACTTAATTATTCCAAAATCGTATAAAAACAGCCATAAAGGCGGTAGAAAGATAAAACCAGCCATAAAGGCGGAAGAAAGATAAAAATAGCCATAAAGGCGGTAGACAGATAAACCAGCCATAAAGGCGGTAGAAAGATAAAACCAGCCATAAAGACGGTAGACAGATTGTCAATAATTAATCTAGATTTAAATCAAATTTTAATCATTAGATTTCAATTTATTTATTATAATAGAAGCGAGTTTAATCTATGTTTTCATTATAAAAGTTTCACCCTTACCCCAACATAAAAGAAATTAGCTACTCATTTTGTAATAAAACATACTTGTACTTTTATTACTGAAAGAAAAAGACATTATAAAAAGCTTTAAGTAAATAAACAAACAAGACACTCTCTCTCCAAGGTTTACAGAGGAATCAGGAAAAAAAGTATATAAATTTCTAATGTCGGACGCTCCTATTTATAGGCAACTTGGCCACCCGGACCAGCGAATGCATGTTGTGGACACGTGTCAAAGAATGGCGAAGCCATGTTGGAGACACGTGTCAGAGAATGGTGAAGCCACGTTGGGGACACGTGTCAGAGATGGCGAAGTGACGGTGTCTTTATTTTATTAGGCGCGTAACGACGCAAAGGTTCTACGCGTCGCGACGCAAAGGTTCTACGCATCACGACGTGACAGCAGAATTTCCATTTTTTGCCCTTTTCAAGTCTGGTTTATCCTGTCGAGTTTCCGAGTAGTATTTCTCCTGACAAAAACATAAAATAACACAGTAAAAGCAATCAAAGCATAACTTTAAAATATTATTTCACAAATGTGTCAATTTAAGGGGATTAGTGAAACTATAAATGTAAAATGATTAATTTATCGTCTAATAAATATGCACTTTTTAGTATTCATCATTGTTCATCTTGCAGGTACTAATGTATTTATTACTCACCTTTTTTTAGGATCCATAAATACAACTCGTCATTTCTCTTTTCGACACATCCAGATAAGAGAGAGAAAAAAAATGAATAAAACTTCAAGACAACGAGTCACTAATATCTGTGTATTTGGCGGATCTAGCTATGGAGCTAACCCATAATTTGTTGAGGCTGCAAAAGAATTGGGTAGAGTTATGGCGGAAAGAAACATGCACTTAGTTTATGGCAGAGGCAAACTTGGATTGATGGGATGTGTTTCAAAGACCGTACAAGAAAGAGGCATTAAAGTTTTAAGAATCATCCCAAAAACTTTGGCAGACAAAAATCTCATCGGAAAATCAAATGGAGAGAATACAGTATCTCGGGTATGTCTAAAAGACTTATTGAAAAAATTATTCATGCTGACATTTTTATTGCTTTACCAGGTGGGATGGCACGTTAGAAGAAATTTTCACAATTGCGTCATGAGCAAATTTGAACATTCACCAAAAATCCATTGGACTACTTAATGTATATCATTTTTATTTTTTTATTTTTTTAGTATTTCTTGAGGATGCTAAAAGACTCGGGTTTATTTCAAAACTGGCAAAAGATATTGTTCTTACTACAGGAAAAGCTATTGAATTAATCGACCAACTGTTAGCTTATAAATCAAAAATCGACCCAATTCTTTCCAAGTTAGACTGGTCAGATAACGATCGTGGCAAGAAGCGTAGAGTGAACTTGAATCTTAATCTGTAATTTTTTTGGGTTAAATAATAGTGTTGTTGATTCAATTGTATTTTCCACACTAACCAAGTGATGTCTTCTAAACTCTACTTCTTCTTATGTAGATATTGGGGATAATGTCTCAATTTGGTTTAGGGGAGGGGATAGTGAACTAGATAGTTTTTGTTTATGTGTTTTCATTTTTGTAAAAAAAATATTTTTATTTTTGTTGTTGTTTAAAAAAATTATGTTGTTTTTATTTTGTTGTTATTTTGTGTGTAAAAAAAAAAAATTTGTGTTGATTTTCTTTTGTGTTTTAAAAAAAAAACTACACACAAATCAACAATAAAATTTTGACTAATCAAGTAGAATTGTTGTTCAGAGATGGCAGTGTAAGGAGTTTTCGCTCTTGAGATGCTTCTCAATGTAATTCGTAAAATTATTTTTTGTTCCTTTCCTTTTGAATCATTTAAAATAGTGAATTCTCCATAATATTGATTAAATTTGATATTCATATGCTCATTTGACATGTATTATCAACATATACGGTAATATATGATCATAGGTTGTAAGTGAAAATTTTATCATATTCAGTTCTCTTGTTTGTTAGAGGTAGCACCTAAATGCAGTGGAAATTATATTTTTTTATTAAATAAACTAACCATTTTTTTACTTAGTAACCGGACATCTTACCTCAGCAAGCAGTGATTGTTTACGTAAAACGGTAGGGCTTGAGTTAGTTTAATAATAATAATAATAATAATTAAGCTTTTATTTAGTAACTGGACATTTTGCCTCATCAAACAGTGATTGTTCGCGTAAAACGGTAGAGCTTGAGTTTGCAAAAAAAAAAGTGTGAATAAATTCGATTTTGTAGCCTCTCTAACTCGAGCAATTAAGTCCGCATGAGTGTTTTAACACTTAGTGCCCTAAGGCCAACTGGTCTCGAAGTCACTGGGTCAAAGCTCGTTACATGGGTTAAAGAGAAAGCTTAAGGAAATCATACAGTTATATTTTTTTGACATTTGAGATCCGAGCAATTAAGTCTGTAGGGGTGTCTTAACACCTAGTGCTCTAAAGCCAACCGATTTGGGAGTCATTGGCCCAAAACATGTTACAAGGGTGAAAGATGTATTTAAAAAACTATTTTTTATATAAATAAACTATTTTTTATATAAATAAACTGCCATTGTCAAAATGTGTGAATTCTGATATAAATTTATGACAAAAATATTACTCTCTTTTCAACAAGACTTGGGAATTTTGTGAGTATAATGAATTGATTGATATTTTATTTTATGTGTGTATAGAAGAAGGGAAAAAAAATACAGGAGAATTTACTTATTTGATAATTTAGAAAGAAAGAAAATAGTTACTAACTTGAATAAGAATTTTTCTTTTAAATTTTCCCTTTAAATTACTAGGGACTAGTAATAAGCTGGTTGAGAGGTGTGATGAACACTAAAAAGTGTGCATTTATTAAAAAGGAAAATTAATTTTTTTACACTCGTAGTTTTATTAATCACATTAATTTAGCACATTTGTGAAATAATAATTAAATTTATGTTCTATATTTTTTGTGATTTTTATTTCTTATGTAGGTGCAATAACATTTTGGATACATAGTTAGAAAAATGGACGTGACATTTGGATTTTGGAGGCCAGAGACTTGAAAGGGCATTCTAACAACAAAATATTGCTTCATCCGAATGGCCAAAACAGAAGTTTTGTGTACACTACCTTCTAAATTTGTTTGTTCACATGTGCCACTTATGATCATTGATGATGATACACCAGGGCTGTATTTGGATTGGGAGCAAGTATGGAGAATTAAAGATGGAGTGAATGGCTTTTTCTTAAGCTAATGCATTATTAAGTAAAGCCATCACATGCAATTTGTTCTTTAGCATTTAAAGTCAAAGTTACAGTTGCTTTGTAATATAATTATTGCACCACTTTGTTCATGACTTTGATTGATGCCCCTCATATGTTGAAATTTGAATGCAATTTGAATTGGGAAAGTTTTGCAGAAGCGCTGAAGCACCTTTATAATAGAGGGTGCTCGGCACTTTAGAATTCATGCTTTCTTTCAATTTATCTGGTAGAATTTGGGAGAGAGTGTCTTGTGTGTTTTATTTTTCAAGCTTTGTTGTAATTTCATTTTCTTTCAATAATAAAATAATGTGTGTTTTTATTCAAAGCATAAGTAGCTAATTTCATCCTGTTGGGGTAAAGGGTGAAGCTTTTAATATGAGAATATATATTAACATTATTTATATTATAATCTATGAATTGTAATCTGAAGACTAATATTTAAATCTAGACTAATTGTTGACAAATTTTATTACCGTCGTTTTGACTGATTTTATATATTTGGCATATTTGAGTGCTTAACTGGACTTGTTATAGACAAATATTATCACCGTCTTTATGGCTGGTTTTGGCCTAATTAATTCTTGAAGTAAATTAACTGGGTAATAATGACAATTTATATATTATAAAAAGTAAGATTTCTCTATATTTGAATTATTAAGAGTTGATATCATAGCCCCTAATATTTTTAATTTATTGTTGCATCCCAATTTAAAAATTACACATCGCTTAAATCAATTCACTTTCTTTTTACTAAAATTATTATTTTATTTTACTAAATCTATTCCATGTGGATTAATCCCGGACTTATCGAGTTATTTTATTACTTCAACACTCTTATATTTGGGAGTAAAGAATCACTTTGTGAGTGTGTCTGGTATCTTTTCAAAGGCAACCATCCATGTCTATATAAATGAGTCATTGGTTTCATTTTTCATTGATTCTTACATTCAATTTTATTTTCATAAATCTTAGGCAATTGTTAGATAGTCTAAAGTTATTCAAGTGAGAAAGTTTCCACTATTGTCCTAATTTAAGTTCTTGAAGAAATGAGTGTCCCTTTTATAAGAAGCAACCAAGTATCTTGGGAGAACGTTAGCCACAAGAGATCTGTAGTGCACCGAGACGGGACTAATAAGTTCTTAAGGATATAGACTTTCTCGACTTGATTCAAGTTAATCATCTTTTACATCATAATTTTAAGGTTTTTCCAATTCGTGTGTTTATGTTCAATTGATTATTTGCATGGTCTATTTTAATGATTTTGATTGAATAATATATGTTATAAAATGATTAATAACACATCCACACAATAATATATATAAATAATATTTTTCTTAAGTGCGGATGTTTGCATGAAAGTATTGTGTGGACATACGGTAAAATACTATTATTTTATTATATTTTTTTTTACATGATAAAATATCGATATTTTAAATGAACACATGTATGTGTGTGGTTGTGGTTGTGGTTGTGGTTGTGGTTTCTCTATATAGTTCTTAATTAGTTTAGTGGCTTTCCACTGAGATTACAAGAGTCAGTGGGACTTTGTTTTGGTTGCTTATTGCCATTAGCAGACAAATTGCTTATATATTAATTATTACTAGTAAAACAAATTGATATATAGTTTATTGACCACTAGCGGATTAGCCACATATATAATGGCCATGAAGATGATGATGACCGTACATAAATCATAAAATAATTCTCCTTCTTAATTATCATATTTATATTTATAATCTCTTTAATGGGAATCTACGGAGGACACAGCAAAGTTGTATGGGATTAAGCTCAAAGCACAAACAAGATGCTGATGTTTTAAACCACTTATAATTAATTAATTACAATACCAAACTTCTTCCAACATACGGCTCTTTAAAAAAATATATAATAATGATTGAACAGAGCTGAAGAATCGGAAAACTTAAAATTAATTTTATTGAATAAAAGATGTTGATAAATTAAAATTTAACATTCTTTTATACTAAAATCTTAATAAGACAAAATTATTATTAGGGTAATTCGAATTATTATGATATCATAAAAAAAATCTTAATAATAATAAAAAAAAAAAAAAACAAAGTCGAATTCTGATTTCTAAATAAAAAAGATAAAAATGGGAAAAGAAAACTAAAACAGTTATTTGAGCTACATTAAAAGGAATTTGGAATGATTAAACAGGACAAACCAATATAGTAGATCAGCTTCATATGTTTGAAAAGATATAATATGGGAAGAAAACGGATACCTATAACCCAAGTTATGTTCTTTTAAAACTACGAAGGTCATATGGCAATTTGGGTCAGAATTCGTTTATTCGTTCGATTCGATTTGCTTTAAAGCGAATAGGGGTTTGAAAAAATGGGTCCGTTTAATAAATGGGTCAATTCAATTCGATTCGATTCATTTATTAAACGAATCGAATACGAATTTAAGCTCATTGATTCGTTTAGGATTCATTTTATTATTTTTATTTACTAGTTCTTATTAATTTTCAATTAAGATTTGAAAAATTATAGCTAATTACCATAAAAAAAATAATATTTTCGATATTTTGTGATGTATTTTTAGTAAATATATTAATTACATATTCCATATGTATATATTTATGAATAATTAATGTAAATCAAGTGTGGTAAATTATTTTATTAAATAATATCATGACTAAACGAATAAATGAATATTCGTTTCTATTCGTTTAATAAACGAATTGAATACGAATCTTGATATTAGGATTCGTTTAATAAACGAATCGAATACGAATCCATCACATTTTGATTCGATTAGTTTAGGATTCGATAAAAATTTGATTCGTTAATTCGTTTTGTCACCCCTCGATCATACGTCTTATATCAACTATCAAGAACCCTATCAGCCTCATAGATACAACTCAGTAGGGGTGTCAAAACGAATCAACGAATCGAATTTGTGTCGAATCATAAACGAATCGAATCAAAATATGATGGATTCGTATTCGATTCGTTTATTAAATGAATCCTAATATCAGAATTCGTATTCGATTCGTTTAATAAACGAATCGAATACGAATATTTGTTTATTCGTTTAGTCAATGATATTATTTAATAAAATAATTTACCACACTTGATTTACATCAATTATTCATTAAGATATACATATGAAATATGCAATTAATATATTTACTAAAAATATCTCACCAAATACCGAAAAATATTAATTTTTCTATGATAATTAGCTATAATTTCTCGAATATTAATTGAAAATTAACAATAACTAGTAAATAAAAATAATAAACGAATCATAAACGAATAAACGAATCAATGAGCTTAAATTCGTATTCGATTCGTTTAATAAACGAATCGAATCGAATTGACCCATTTATTAAACGAATCCATTTTTTCAAACCTGTATTCACTTTAAAGCGAATCGAATCGAACAAATAAACGAATCCTGACCCAAATTGACACCCCTACAACTCAGCAATCAATTCTTCAGTGTCCTAAGTATTTAAATTTAACGTATCGAATGGAAATCCATTTCATATAAATAATCTTTAGTTTTTTTTTAAAAAAAAAAAAAAGATTTACTAAATAATCCATTTTTCTATCACCAAACTCTTAAGTTTAGGAATACTTAATCCTATTTTTTTAAAATATATATTTTAATTAATATTAGGTTTTATCATTTTTCTTTCTATTTCTACCCTTAAGGGAAAAAATTTGAGTAAATATTATATACGCTTTATTTCTTTTGCTTTTCACAGCTCTTGTAATATACTGAGTAGGGGTGGGAGCGGTTCTGTTTGATTCGGTTTTTGCAAAAAACCGAACCAAATCATATTTTACGGTTCGGATTTTTTACCTCTCAAACCAAACCATTAAATAACGGTTTGGTTCAGATTGAAAATTTTTTAAACCAGCGGTTTGCGAATTGGTTCTGTTCGGTTTACGGATTATTATATTTAAAACAAATTTTCATCCACTTAAGTGAAGACAAAAAAAAAAAAAAAAAAAAAAAAAAAAAAAAAAAAAAACTAGTCTATCCAACAAATAATATGAAGTTCTATGGTGTAAGCTGTGACTCCAGAGAATAGACCTGGCCGCCGGTTCGGTTCCGGTTCGGAACCGAACCGAACCGGACGGTTCACGGTTCCACAAGTGTGGAACCGGAACCGTAAACCGAACCGGTCGGTTCCGGTTCGGTTTACGGTTCCCCTTCCGGTTTTTTTTTTTTTTTTTTAATAATAAATTTTAAAAAATAAAAAAAATTCTATAATCGTAATGTTTTTTCATACTATCACATCATTTTTATAGAATCCTTTTTTTATAAAATTCTTTTAACATGTAATACTTTTTATAGCCAACTCTTGGCTAGTGCTTTCTTTATATAAGCGATGTGGGATATTTGTTACTTGGCTATTGTGTCCCACATCGCTTATATAAAGAAGTCAATAACCAAGAGTTGGTTATAAAAAGGATGTGGACATTCATGTTTTAGTATTGCAATTTTAAACCTCATTAAGTCATTATTATTAATTAAAAAATTGAGATTTACTTGTAGAACCTTACGGTTCCAAGTAAAAAAATTTTTTTTTTTTTTTTTACTTCCGGTTCCAACCGGAACCGTACGGTTCCGGTTGGAACCGTTGGAACCGCTGGAACCGTTCGGTTCCAGCGGTTCCAACCGGTTCGGTCAGGGTAAGAACCCTAACCGAACCGGTCAGGTTCCGGTTCGGTTCCGGAACCGGAACCGGAACCTTCCGGTTCCAACCGGTTCGGTTCCGGTTCGGTTCCGGTTCCGAACCGAAACCTCGGCCGGGTCTGCCAGAGAACACATGCACTCCATTAAATATTGAAAAATGAGACACAATTAATTTTTATATTTTTTTAAAAATTACCTTGAATAATGATGCTACCATCATTCTAATTAACAGACAAATCCAACATCTTACTTTCAAGAATAATGATGCTACCATAAAACAAAAAATTTAAGAATAAAAGTATTAACAAATAAATTGAAGAATAAAAGTTTTAATTTTATAGTTTTTTTTAAAAATATATATATATATATATAATTTTTTTATTACAAATACAAATACAATTTTTTTAATTATAACGGTTCGGTTCGGTTTAACAGGTGCGGTTCAGATTAGCTCTGAACCGAACCGTAAACTGTTTAGGGTGAGCCAATCCGAACCGTTAGAAAAAAAAAACCATAAATTCGGTCCGATTTAGTTCGGTTTACGATTTAGTTCGGTTCAATCGGTTTTTTTGACACCCCTCTGAGGGCGTGTGAGAGCCAAACATACTAATTGGTCACTAGAAAACAAAATGTCGTTTACATTTTATATACCAATATTTTAGTTAAATAATTTACTTTTCTTTCCGAAAAGTCAAAAATGGGGCATGCTAGCAGGCCACGTGTATGTCTAAAGTCTACAATAACAAAGACGACGTGGAATAGCTACAGGTGTGCAAATTTTCGGATAAATCCGGGACCCGACCCAATTCTCGTGGATTTCAAAAAAAATTAATAATTTTTTGGATTAACTCGACCCGACCCGAAATTTACGGGTTGGGTTACGAGTTTGATAATAAAACTCAACCCGGCATTATAATTTTTTTATAATTTTTTTAAAAATTTTATTATTTCTCTAAAAAAAAAATAATTTAAAAGTCTTTACTATTATTTTATTTTTTTTTATCTTGAAACTTTATATATATGATAATTTTTGGGACATAAAATAACTAATATTTATATTTCATAATATTTTATTCATTAGTTTTTTTGACTGACCCGACCCGATCAGGTTTCACCTCTCAAATTTTGGGTTTGGGTTTCCCGACCAGCGTGACCCGACTCGTCGAGTTTCTCACAAAATTCAAAAAAATAAGACTCGACCAGTGAACACCGCCAGTAATAGCATATCAGATGTGAAATTTTTTGTCCTTACTTGTAGGCTATAATTTATGTATTAAGGATGTCGAAGTTACTAATAATTATTCCTAATTGAAATGTGACTGAGAGTAATGAATGTGACTGAGTTACAAATAGCATAATTTTTCGTCATCAATGCAACTGAAGTCACTATAAGAAAATATGAAATTACTAACTGAAATAATTAGTCAGTATTTTTTGGTATTTACTCATTAAATACCGACCGAATATGATAAAAATAATTTTTAACCAATTACCGATCGAAATATTATCGACCAAATATTCAGTCGATAGTTGGTCGGTAATACAGTACAGAAGATTAATTTGCGTCATTTTATACCGTCAACAATTACCGATCGAATATTCGATCGGTAATTGATAATAAATATCGATCGAATGAATATTTGGTCGCTAAAATAATATTAATTATAAAAATAAAAAACAAGAAACATGTCATAGCCTGGTGGCAACTATACTACACATTCAATCTTAAGGTAAATGGTTCAAGTTACACCAATTACATCAATTTGTAGAATTAAATGTGGATTGTGTGGGTTTAGTCTGTATCCATAATTCACTCATTCATAGATTATAACAACCACATATAATACACTATTTGTACAGAATATGGTGTTGTTGTACAAATTAACTATGTGACAAAGGAAATTGCTCTTTTATCATTTGTAATTGGATTACCTTGATATATAAATGATAAAAGTCCATATGATTAGTACCAGATTAATAAGATATGAGACAATATTAATCCACGTAAGGTTTAATCATTAAATATCCCTAGTCGTAGTATTATCGAGACTAGACATCGATAATGCGGAATAGGCTAGTATTACACTTGTGCGTGTTATGGAAGCGTAACAACATAGTTCTCATATATTTGTGTATTGGATATTCATGCAAGTGTAATAGGAGGATCTGTTTACCGATGGTACGGAAACAGTTTCGCTCTGGATAGACCCATCGGAATCCCATTGGTAGTATGACTATGTGTCTATGGGAGTCCGAATCAGGGTAGCTGTATTTGGTCTTAACCTGAGACTTGCATCACTAATATTTGCGACAATCAGTATACTTTGGTTTTGGTCGTATGAGGTTTTAACAAGTTTTGTGTACGCCTCTTCTGGGTATATTGAGAATCGTAGTGTATTGGGTGTGATGTCAAGATAGAAGTATCACTTCAGTCATATGATGATGATGATCACGCAGGGATACAGAACTGGTACTCTAAGTGTTATAGCCATCGGGGAAGTATGACTAGGTCATGACTTTCCGATCTTAAATAGACTAGTTGCTAGTCATCCGATATATGCTTCGTACGGGGCAGACACAACTCCAGCCTCAGGCCTAGCATGTGACATCTGATAATGGATCGTAATGCGTAATACTACGTATAATACGCTTGACAAAGATCTTGTATTCCGTAGAAGAATATTTCTGGAGAATTGGGTAGGCACGGTGTTTTGCTAGAAGCCAACCATGTCTTGTAAATCGGTAGGAACGTGGTATCAGGTACGCACGTATTCGGATAGTCCGATGACCGTATTTACTGCCAACATATCCAGGGATCTCTTGGGTCGCATCCCAAATATTCACCGATGATATTTGACTCGAACAACATTAATCTGAGATTAATTATGAGAGAGAAAATAAATCTGAGATTAATTACGGCAAGAATTAATCTGAGATTAATTATCAGAGAAAGAATTAATCTGAGATTAATTGCGTCGAGAATTTATCTGGGATTAAATTCGTCGAGATGAGAGAACGCGATTAATTTGGAATTAATCGGTAAAATAAATTTAATAGTTAAATTAGATTTTACTATTTAATTTATTTAATTGGGCTAAAATAATATATTATATATTTATTAAATGAAATCGGATTTCAATGCGGAATTAAATTGGATTTTAATTCTAGCGAACGAATTAATTTGGAATTAATTCGTAAGCGACTTTAATAATAATTTTGCGAGGCATAATTATTTAATTAAATTAGATTTAATTACGTCGCGGTGGAAAATTTATTTATTCGGAATAAACGAACCCGAGCCCGAAGTGTGTAGGCTCACCCAGCTTGAATTTTGAATTTAAGTGTGAGACCCACCAACTTACATCACTAGTCAATCTAGTTGATGGAAGTGGTTGTCAATATTAAAGGAAACTTTTACAACACACTTAGACTTTGCCTTTTTTTGAAAAGTAAAAAGAAACACATTTAATGAATTTTGGAAATCATTAATTAATTCTCTCTCTCCTTGGCCGAAGGCCACATGTTTTCTTCTTTTTGATTTTAAAAGAAAGAAAAATAAAATTGGCTCTGACTTTTGCAACTGGCCGAATTGGTTTCTTTAAAAAAAAAACACAAAAAAATTAAAATGGCTTCTCTTTTGAAGAGCAAAAGTCTCTGACCTGATTCATTTTGGGCAAAAGGCATATTGCCCTTTTTACTTTTGAAGCTTAAGGCCGAATGGCCACAGACTTGGCCTCTGTTTTTAAAGCCAATGGCTTGATTGCTCCTCTCTCTTGGACAAAATTTACTTCTCTTTGGGAGATAAAATTTGTTCTTTTTGTTCTTGCTAGCACATATGGGAGTCATTTGAAGATGATAGGGATACTCACCCATGAGCTTGGGAGCTTCAACATCCATAAAAGTTTTGAACTCAAGCCGATCAATGTAAGTTAATTCCACAAACTTCTTGATTAATGCACACACGAATCACGCTTAGAGATCCAGTGACATGTCTAGGACACTAACAATGGTATCAGAGCGAGATCTAAGCTTGATTTAATTTCTAGGGTTCATGACTTAAAATTTGGGTATTTTTGCTTGGAGCATGAAAATGCAAAATTGATTGTTTGGTTGAGTTTATATGATGTTTAATTGGATTTGTGCATCATTGATTTTGTGAAAAATTGATTAGATTAATTTTCCCTAAAATCTATAGCTTGGCCGATTTTTACCATAGAATAAGCTCATAGGAATTTTGGAAATTTGACAATTGGATGTGTTAAATAGCATGATAGAAATATTGAATGTTGATTTAATTGGATTGAAATCAAATTGAATGATTTTTTATTGCTATTGTCCTGAGTTATGCATGTTATTGGAAGATTGATTTTGCTTCAATTTGTGTTGGACGTGAATTGGAAATGTTGAGTATGATTAATTGAATTAATTAGTATTTTGAAAATATTAGATTAATTGATTAATTGTACTAATTGCACTTTAATTAGATTAATATGTAATTTGGAATGATATTAATTTAATTTGTTGTAATTGGGCTTAATGGGCTTGGTTGGGCCAAGTTTGGTTTAGGACAATTGGTTGGATCCAATTGGACCTAAAACTATTTCCATAAAGTCCAAATATAACATTTGGGCCTTTAAAAATTTAATTGGGCCTAATGGGCCAAAATTGATTTTATGACATAATGGTGATTCCTTATTGGGCATTGGCATCTTGGGTTTGATCCATAATGGACAAAGCCCATGCCTAAAGAATTAATTAAAAGCCCATTGGACTTTAATTCAAAGATTAATTAATTGGATTAGATTGATTGAATAACATGCTTTGTGTGAATACTTGGATGTATTGTATGAATAATGTATATTGGATGGATATTAGAAGGGTGAGGGCAATTTTGGAAATCTGCGTGTCCAGCCTATTATCTATTTATCTCATTGTATTTCTCTTCTCACCAATTCCCCTCAATGTCAATGAGATTTCTTTAGAAGTATTATGTAATTGGGTAGAAGTAAGAATAATGCTAGCATGAGAGAAGAAAGTGAGAGATTTATTTTAGGAACAATTTGTTGTATATCCATCCGCATATCATTATTAATTTATTTCGCACCTTATTATGCTTTTAGGATGCATGCTGAAGGGTGTATGATGAGACCTAATTAAAGATAATAAATTGGTTGCCAAATCGCGACAAAAACCATCATTTTATATTAAGCGTTTTTCCTTCCATTGAGTGATTCTCTCTCAAGATCCAAGATTAGCATTGGTTTGTTGGCCAAAGTCAAGACCTTTGTCCATCGCGGATGTGTTTGAATCACAAAATCTTTGTTTCATATCGTACGTCTTGGGCAAGTTGTGATTTGTTGGCCAAAGTCAATGTCACTTCTTGTTCATCGACCTCGATTACGAAGCTTTCCCACTGTCAATGGGTCACGCTTAACTGGTTTCATTAAGCTTGTTGAGCCAAAGCCAAGGCTTAGTTGAGCCAAAGCCAAGGCTTAGTTGATTCAGAGGAAAAATGTTAGGGAATATATTGGATATATTGGCATATATTGGATATATGTTTCGGACTTGGAGGTCCACCTACTGGATCTAGGAATTGGATGGGATCCAATTGATCTTAGAGATCTACCTAGTTAAGTTTCATACAACTTGTTGGCCAAAGTCAAGGTTGTGTGTTATTTAACAGGATCCTATCCCACTAGGAAACTAGGTTTCCCGAGTACTCTACAGAGGGTTAGAGGCTCACCGAAAAATAATGGGAGACAAGTATTAAATTTGCAATTTCGTTTATATACTTGCCAATACGCGCTCATTTCATTTTTCGTCATTAATTATTTATATATATATTAGTTGGACTAATATTCAATTGTTGTTTAACAGTTAAACTGTATTCAAACTACTTCATTTGTAGTTGGTTATATAATTGGATTATATTAATCAATACATTTGAATGTAACCAATCAATTGTAGTTGATTATATAGTTAGACTATAGTAATCATTATATTTAATTGTACCTGAAATCGTTGATTGGATAGTTGGACTATAGCAATCAAGATGACTGAAAGATTAGCGTCAAATGACATAATCCTGGGGAAAATATCTTTAAACGGCTTTAATTTTCAGATTGGGAATAAAACTTCAAGATAGTCCTGGGAGTTGAGAAGTTATTCTATTTGATAGAGAAACCTCTCGAGCATGAGCCCGGAGTTGAGCAAATAGTAGAGCATGAGCTTATGAAGACTCATTGTGATGATAATTTTAGTGCTCAATCCGTTATGCACAGCTAGAGCTTCTTAAAAGGACATATCTCAAGTTGTCTGCCTAAACTGTGGCAAACGAGGTCACTAGAAGTGTGACTGCCGTATGGACAAGGTAGACATGAAGGAAGTGAAGGCGGGACAAGGTTTCGGCTTCAAGAATATTTGTTATAAACATGTTCACTATTGGTTTTAAAATAGGATTTTTGATACTAGATCTGGTACATGAATATATGTATTGATGTGCAGGATCTGCTGATGAGCAGGATACTGGTTTCAGATGAGATCGACATGCGAGTCGAAAACGGGACGCGAGTCGCCGTTTTAACTGTAGAAACCTAAGTTTTGGAACTGCCATTTGGGCATGTACTTAAATTAGGAGACTGTTATAATGTATCTAGTTTGACTAGGAACATTATCTCTGTATCTAGTTTAACCCGTTGCGGGTATACCTTTATATTCTGAAACGTCGGGTGTTTTGTTTATAAATATGATATTGAGATAAGAATATTAGATGTGAATAACAGTATTTATATTTAGAATATAAATGAATCTCAAACATATAACATGACAAACAAATAGCTCAAATTGAGTGAATCAAATGTGACTTATTTGTGGCATTGTTACATTAACAAGACTCGTATATCCACATTTTCGAAGAGTGGATATTAGGACGGATTTGATTCTAATTCAAATGATGTCTACGAATCTAGTTTATTAGGCAAAGTGCCTAAAACACCTTTTACTTGGTAAAAGTGCAAGTGCCACCGATTTGTTAGCCCTCGTTCATAGTGACGTAAGTGGGCCCATGTCTAGCTAGGCTAGAGGTGGATATGAATACTTTGTAACCTTTACGGATGTGGCATCGCGTTACGGTTATGTATATCTTATTAAACACAAGTCAGAAACTTTTGAGTAATTCAAAGAGTTTCGACACGAAGTAAGAAAACAGACTGGTAAAAGTATTAAAAATATTACGGTCGGACCATAGTGTAAAATAATTAGACATATAAGTTTCAAGATTACTTGAAAGAGTATGGTATTCTTTAACCATGGACTCCTCACGGGACACCTCAATTTGACGGTGTGTCTGAACAGAGAAACTGGACTTTGTTGGATATCGCAAGGTTATTGATGAGTCGCTCTGAGCTACCAATTTCCTTCTGATGATACACACTAAACAGTGCAATACTTATTTTGAATAAGGTTCCATGAAAATCTGTTAGACAAACTTCATATTAGATATGAACAGGAAAGAAATCGGGTTTCTCATTCCTGAAAATTTGGGAATGCTGGGCATACGCTAAATGTTTGGATGGTACCAAACTAGAATCCAAATCGGATAAGTGCCTATTTGTAGGTTGTCATAAGGAAACCAAAGTATAGTACTTATACAACTCACAAGAGAACAATGTAATTGTTGCTCTCCATGCGGTTTTCCTAAGAGGAATTCCTATATGCAGTGGTAAGTGGGAGGAAAGTAAAACTCGATGAAAATCAGAGTAATACTATTTCGGGCACCGAGTCCTCACGGAACACCAACAGTTCATCAGGGATGAAAATGTACCAATAATCTTCGAATACACAAGAACCGCGTAGGTCGGAGTAAGTCAGGAAACAACCTGGGAGGTATAGGTTTCTGATCTCACCTCATGTAGATATCAATCTTATTGAGAAAGACGAACCACGCTACGTATGAGGAAGTGATACAAGGTATCGACTCATTTTATGGCAAAGTGCCATGAAGTTCTAAATGGATTTCATGTATACCAACTAAGTTTGGACGCTGGTTGATGTACCAGAAGGCATTGTGCCTATTGGTACTAAATGAGTCTTCAAGGAAGACATACATGGATGGCAACGTACAAATGTACACAGCTAGGCTTTTACAGAAAGGGTATCGTAAACGACATAGTTTCGACTACGACTAAACTCTTTTACCTGTTGCCATGATTAAATCTATTTGGATAATGCTTGCTAATGCTGCATATTTCATTTATGAAATATGACAGTCGGACGCCAAATCCACTTTCCTTAACGGAAACCTTTAGGAGGATATAAAGAACATCCTGACGGTTTTGTCAGGCCAAAACATGCAAACAAGGTTTGCAAATTAAACCGATCCATTCATGGATTGAAGCAAGCATTGCGTTCTTGGAACCAACGTTTTGATGTAATCATAATGGTATATGATTTAATTCAAAATGAATATGATTCTTATGTATATAAGAAGGTTAGCGGGAGCGCACTGACAATGATTATCCTATATGATGATGGTGTATTGCTTCTTAGCAATAACATTCCCATAATAAAATCGATGAAAGTTTGGCTTTCATGAAAAATCTCCATAGAATACCTGGGAGAAACAGGCTTTATTTTAGGAATAAAGATCTACTTGGATAGATCTAGAAAGCTGCTGATACTCTCTCAGTGTCCATACATTTTGATATGTACGTGACTTGATGTCTCATATGCTTTGAGCATATGTAGACGCAATCAGGCCAATCCAGGTGATGGTCAATGGATTGAAGTTAAGAACATCCTTGAGTATCTTGGATGAACCAATGATGTTTTATGAGAATATGGAGAAAGGAGAACTTGAGGTGACTGGGTTCACCATTGCAAGTTTCCAAACTGATAAAAACGACTGTAAGTCGCAATAAGGGTACGTTATAATTTGAATAACGTAAAAGTGAGCTGGAAATCTTCAAGCAAGATATTGTTGCCGAATAAACAACAAGAGCAGAATATTGTTGCAGCTGAGGCAGCAAAACAAGCATTTTTGGATCTATAATATACCTAATTAGATTAGGAGCAGTTCTGTTAGCAGTGGGCTAGGCTACAGCACAGGCTAAGAAACCGCGGTCTCATCAATGATCCAAATATATACTTCAACTATTTCATCTGATTCGTAAGATCATACAGCGTGGAGATGTGATGATTGAATAAATCGTATCAGATGATAAACTTGCAAATCCGCTGACGAAAGCTGTTTCTCAGTAGAAGTTTGAGCAACCCGTACATAGTTCATGTGTTAGACAGTTGAGTGATTCGCTATAGGCCAAGTGAGAGATTGTTGGATAATTATGACCCATAGCATCACTATTTGTACATAACATGGTATTGTTGTACAAATTAATTATGTGACAAAGGAAATTGCTCTTTTATTCATTTGTAATTGGATTACCTGGATATATAAATGATAAAAGTCCATATGATTAGTACCGATTAATAAGATATGAGACAATATTAATCCACGTAAGGTTTAATCATTAAATATCCCTAGTCGTAGTATTATCGAGACTGGACATCGATAATGCAGAATAGGCTAGTATTACACTTGTGCGTGTTATGGAAGCGTAACGACATAGTTCTCATATATTTGGGTATTAGATACTCATGCAAGTGTAATAGGAGGATCTGTTTACCGATGGTACGAAAATAGTTTCGCTCTGGATAGACCCCTCGGAATCCCATTGGTAGTATGACTATGTGTCTATGGGAGTCTGAATCAGGGTAGGTGTATTTGGTCTTAACCTGAGACTTGCATCGCTAATACTTGCGACAATCAGTATACTTTGGTTTTGGTCGTCCAGGGTTTTAACAGGTTCTGTGTACGCCCCTTCTAGGTATATTGAGAATCGTAATGTATTGGATGTGATGTCAAGATGGAAGTATCACTTCAGTCATATGGGGATGATGATCACACAGGGATACAAAACTGGTACTCTAAGTGCTATAGCCATCAGGGAAGTATGACTAGGTCATGACTTTTCGATCTTAAAGAGACTAGTTGCTAGTGATCCGATATATGCTTCGTACGGGGCAGACACAACTCCAGCCTCAGGCCTAGCAGGTGACATCCGATACTGGATTATAATGCGCAATACTATGTATACTACGCCTGACAAAGATCATGTATTCCGTAGAAGAATAGTTTTGGAGAATTGGGTAGGCACAGTGCTTTGCTAGAAGCCAACCATGTCTTGTAAATCGGTAGGAACGTGGTACCGAGTACACACGTATTCGGATAGTCCGATGACCGTATTTACTGCCAACATATCCAGAGATCTCTTGGGTCCAAAGATTCACCGATGATATTTGACTCGAACAATATTAATCTGAGATTAATTATGAGAGGAAAAATTAATCTGGGATTAATTACGGTAAGAATTAACTTGGGATTAAGTGCGTCGAGAATTTATCTGGGATTAAATTCGTCGAGAGGAGAGAACACGATTAATTTGGAATTAATCGGTAAAATAAATTTAATAGTTAAATTAGATTTTACTATTTAATTTATTTAATTGGGCTAAAATAATATATTAGATATATTAAATGAAATCAGATTTCAACGTGGAATTAAATTGGATTTTAATTTTAGCGAACAAATTAATTTGGAATTAATTCGTTAGCGACTTTAATAATAATTTTACACGACGCATAATTATTTAATTAAATTAGATTTAATTGCATCGCTACAGAAAATTCATTTATTCGGAATAAACGAACCCGAGCCCGAAGTGTGAGGCTCACCCAACTTGAATTTTGAATTTAAGTGTGTGACCCACCAACTTACATACACTAGTCAATCTAGTTAATGGAAGTGGTTGTCAATATTAAAGGAAACTTTTACAACACACTTAGACTTTGCCTTTTTTTTGAAAAGTAAAAAGAAACACATTTAATGAATTTTGGAAATCATTAATTAATTCTCTCTCTCATTGGCTGAAGGCCACAAGTTTTCTTCTTTTGATTTTAAAGAAAGAAAAATGCAATTGGCTCTGACTTTGCAACTGGCCGAATTGGTTTCTTTCAAAAACACAAAAAAATTAAAATGGCTTCTATTTTGAAGAGCAAAAGTCTCTGACCTGATTCATTTTGGGCAAAAGGCATATTGCTCGTTTTGCTTTTGATGCTTTAGGCCGAATGACCACAGACTTGGCCTCTGTTTTTAAAGCCAATGGTCGATTGCTCATCTCTCTCTTGGACAAAATTTGCTTCTCCTTAGGAGATAAAATTTGTTCCTTTTGTTCTTGCTAGCACATATGGGAGTCATTTGAATGTGATAAAGATACTCACCCATTAGCTTGGAAGCTTCAACATCCATAAAAGTTTTGAACTCAAGCCGATCAATGTAAGTTAATTCCGCAAACTTCTTGATTAATTCACACACGAATCACGCTTAGAGATCATGTGGCATGTCTAGGACACTTACAGTCTCAAGATACGATATGTACCGGTCTCAATGGATTTTACTAATCGACCTGTGTCAGTAAATCTCAACCAATAACTTTATTTGAAAATATACCACATATAGTGACACATTTTAATGTCAATTACAAGTCTAGTTATAATTGTGTGATTACTATATATTCTTGGGTCTTTCTCTAAAATATACATCACTAAACCTCAATTAGCTTTGATCTGAACCAAATTAGATCGAATATGTACATAAAAGACAAGATGTGTGATGAGCGGAAAATTTATAACTATTTACCGCCCTTTTAACCTAATATTTTATATGGTTTCTGGGGTTTGATAAACGTTTTGAAGTGTTTTTATGTGTTTTGTAGATAAATAAAGACTTAGGACTCAATGAAATCAACTCGGGGCTAAAACGACGAAAAATAGACAAAAATGGCAAAAATGGAAATTCACTACTCATGCGTCGCGACGCGCATGTCTCTATGTGCCTCTATTATGAAGCCTTCCAACATTTACTGTGCACGCATCGCGACGCGCGGCGCTCCATGGACATGTGTCATGATCTCACGAGAATGTGTTTACACGTCAACGCATCACGACGTGCAAGCCATTCTGGGTTGCGATGCCAGTTCCGGTTTTTTGATTATAAATAGGAGTTTATTTCATTTAGAATTTTCATACTTTACTTAAGGTTCTAATAAAGATCTAAGGACTGTATCTTATTTATATAAGTTTTTGTAATTTAAATTATGTATTTTATATTTCCTTTAGTCCAACGTAGTTAGCCCATGCGCACTAGATAGCAATGCATAAGTAAATTAAGCAATAACACGCAGAAAGTAAATAACGAAATAATAAAAGAGATGCGACCAAGGCCAACATCTATATGGGACCTCTTATGCCCCGATTGAACGTATTTCACATTCAATCAAGTATACTTCGTCCGGCGTGGTAAAACATCGTGGTAAAGGTAGCCTTTAGGCATTTCCCTCAAATAGATGACCTTTAATCTAACGTAATTAGCCCATGCGCACTAAATCGCAATGCATAAATAAATCAAGCAATAACACGTAGAAAGTAAATAACAGAATAATAAAAGAGATGCGACCAAGGTCGACATCTATATGGGACCTCGTATGCCCGATTGAACGTATTTCACATTCAATCAAGTATACTTAGTTCGGCGCGGCAAAACATCGTGGTAAAGGTAGCCTTTAGGCATTTCCCTCAAATGGAGGACCTTTAATCCAACGTAATTAGCCCATGCGCACTAGATAGCAATGCATAAATAAAGAAATAATACATAGAAAATAAATAACGGAACGGTAACACAACCATGAATGAACACAAAATTGAATAACAAAATGAAACACGTTCTTGAAAGTTTCTCAAGTGGTACGTGGAGTTGTATCCCAAGTACAAGACCGCACTACCGTCCATTCGGATTCGCCTAAGAATTTTATGTTTGGGTTTCCATCTGATATACCGCAAGAGATAGCACGCAATCATTAACCCAATATAAATAAAAATAGACGTGAGCCATAAAGATGCATGCGAGGAGATGACAATAGATAACCGAAAAGACAAATGAAAAATAGCAAAGGGTGCCCTCATGTCTTACCTTTTAAGTTGCTTATCGGAAGTGTGTTACACCGTCACCAGAAGTGTTAATGTTCCGTAACTTTTCTGGTTCACTGGTTTGGGTCATTATTTTCTCTATTTTTACTACTGTTTGGATCACTGTTTCCGTTCGCTGTGGTTTTCTCTATTTTTTTATGCTGCTTCGGTCGCTGTTTTGGACTGTTTTAGCTGTTGTTTTCCCTCATTTTGCTGCTATTTCGGGACTTAGTTTAGTGTTTATTTTTGGTGATATAGGGCTGTCATTTTGGGATTATTTTTGTGGTGTATTGCAGTAGTTTATGAGGCTGATTTTCGGGACTGTAGGGGGCTGTTTTGTTGTCGATTCGGGACTTTTTTTAGGCTCGGCTGATGGCAGTTCGTGGATTTGTTGGTGTCGGTGATGGGGTTAATTGGTGGATTTGTTTTGGTTCGTGAAAGGCTGTGGTCTTTTGTCTGTGGGCTACGTGGAGGGCTGTGTGTTGAGTGAGGGGCAGTTAGGTTGCTTGAGTATGTGGTGATGGTATGTGAGTCTTTGGTTTGGTGGTTGCTAAGGGGCTGGTTCACATTGATTGTTGCTGAGTGTGTTTGAAATGCGAGAGAGAGACAAATGTGTGCGTTTAATGAGAGGTGTGAGTGGAGTCGGTTGTTTGTCTAATCGGTTGAGGGTTGTTTGTTTTTTTGTGTTCGGTCTTGTGTGTCTTCGTGTGTCGTGAAAGTTTAAGTCTTTGTTTTTGTGTGTTTTACGTGAAGAATCAAAGAGAAAAGAGTTAAGAGAGAGGCGAGACTGTGTTAGGCGAGAGAGATGAGTTGAGAGATTATGGTTCTTTGTTTGTCTTTGCTGTGAATGAGAGGTGAGAGGATTAGGCCGTGAATGTGAGTGAAGTGTTTTAGGGTTTGGAATATGTTATCTTTTATAATTGCATGCTAGGGTTTCTTGTGTGCATGGGTTTTCAGGAAACAAATCAAGCAATAAAGAGGTGTATTTAATTAATTTATTCAGGGAAAGAATATTGTGTATTTTTTGTGGGGATTAGATTCAAGATATTTTTAATTTGGAAGGGGATTTGGGAGGGATTTTAACATGTGTTAAATGTGATTTGAATATTTTGGATTGGGCTTGGATTTTGTGATGTGGGCTTGGGCGTGTGGCCCTTTGTGGGTTGCATGAGTTTTGGACGGGTGTGTATAGGCATGTGGGCTTTTGTGGGTTGCAGGGGATTTTGGGCCGAGACTAACGTTTAAAACAGAGATCAATCGAGCGAACTCGAGGCTAAACAAATGAATTAAATTTGATGATGTATTTATTTTCTTTTAATTTTCCCTTCCGACGTCCGTTTCCCGTGACTTCCGTAACTTATCTGATAGTGCCTCCATATTAGACTTATCATTGGGATTCATGCAAAAATGCAGTGCCTACAGTCGCCCCCACTTTGATGGACTTGTACAGTGTGTAACATTGACAATCCTATCAAAGTTATGCATGCATTTTTACTTATGTGGCTTGCCAGCTGTTGCCGAACTTACCTTTTGTTTTGAGACGCTTCAAACTGTTTTGATCTGGTGGTGAGGTGATTCGACCCCTGGTTCATTCCCGAACAGCCGAGTGGGTTTTGTTCCCGAATTGAGTTGATGGTGTTGTTCCCGAATTGAGTTGAGGGTGTTGTTCCCAAATTGAGTTGAGGGTGTTGTTCCCAAATTGAATTGAGGGTCTTGTTCTCGAATTGAGTTGAGGGTCTTGTTCCCGAATTGAGTTGAGGGTCTTGTTCCCGAATTGAGTTGAGGGTCTTGTTCTCGAATTGAGATGTGGGTCTTGTTCCCGAATTGTGTTGAGGGTCTTATTCCCGAATTGAGTTGAGGGTCTTGTTCCCGAATTGAGTTGAGGGTCTTGTTCTCGAATTGAGTTGAGGGTCTTGTTCCCGAATTGAGATGCTCGTCTTTGCCATTTTTTCATTTTTTTTCTTCAAAAACCTGCGAATACAAAACAAAAATTGTGTGTATGTGACGTGTATGCATGTATGCATGGATGTATTTCCTATTCCGATGGGTTAGGCCTTCCTTGTGCTCTTTGGTGCCATTTCCCACAAATGTCTTCGGTCGCCCCCTGGATCTGCTTATAATTTCCTTCTGCCAGTTCTCTTCTAGTGATTGCTCAGTTATTTTGGTCTCATGGCTCATGATCTCGTTGTATCCCTTTGTCTTGTAGGTTCGTCATGATATTTTGCCTAAGTTGTCCCCCTAATAGTTACACATATTATCGTCCTCAAAGGATGCCCAGTAATGAAACCAGAGAACCTTCAAAACACTTAATGCAACTCAAATCCAAGTCTTTGAATAAATCATCTAAGCCAGACTCACAGTGTGTGTGTGCAAAGGTTCTTTTACAGCTTGATTCCTATGTAATCCAACTCAATGATTTCGTTTAAAAATTGGGATCGATGGGTCAAACCAACCTAGATGTCTCAATTATGCTCTGCAATTGCTCTTCCGTGCTCAATATGGTATGGTTTTCTTTTTCTTTTGTTTTTCTTCTTTTTTTCTTTTTTTTTCAACACACCTACCCTTTAAGGTACCATTTCTCATCATGGCGATCCTAATACTCGCCTATGGGTAGCTTCAAGCTTATCGGTTGTAGGTGTTTTTTTTTTGTTTTTTTTACTTTAGAGACTTTTGATAGACATCTAAGAAAACGGTCATTCATCGACCTGCAATTTCTTCAACTAGTCACCTTGCCGATTACTCAGGTTTTCACTGCTATAAACCTATGATTAAATGCTCACAAGTCTAACCAAGATCAATTACTCAAATCATCAGATAAAAGTGTATCAAAAACTTATCGTTTCTAAGGTTTCACCCCGAAGCAATCAATTTCATCATTGGACTTATGTCTAACTATTATTGACTAAAAACAAACAAATTTTTCTCTTTTTTTTTCTCTCTTTTTTTTTTTTTTTTTTTTTTGAAGGCCTTTAAATGGTCTTTCTATTCTTGCAGTAAATTTTTCTGTTTCTTGGCTTCTCTCTCCCGTCCCCGATTTCCATGTTTGCTAAACTCTTCTTGACAAGTCTTTCTTTTTTTCTAACCCAACAGATATCTATGATGGCTTTTAAGACACGGGATTAACATGATGCATGTATGCATGCGATGCATGAGATGCATGTGATGTATGTGGTTATCAAAACAGCATATATTCTTCCGACCTTATTCCTCCCACACTCGTGGTAAGTCCATTTCTGTTCTAGGTATGGCATATTCCATGCACCAATGTAAGGTACACAAAATCGCTCTTTCCTGTGCTACGGGGTGAACCTTGGTCACTTTAGTCCCTTTCCATCGGTAAAAGACAAAGACCGCCCCTTTAACGACATGGACTAAGCTTATTATGGGGATCGTGCCATTGTCTAGAAACGACGAATTGGGCTTTCAGCAACCGCTGTCATGAGGATGAACTTGGAGGTATCCAAAGTAAATAAATATGTCATAACAAGGAATATCCTTCCTGGATGAAAGCCAATGTGGATATCGGACTCATGCTTCTACCATATTTAGATTATGATTGGATTTTCTAAGTCCATCAAGGTTTTCATACAAGTTGGCCCATTATCATTTCAAAGCATTCAATCATATTATTGCGAGATGCAACACTTATCCCAGTTGAAAAAAAGGCCCAACAGGTTTACACTTTTGCGATAACGTGGCTAAACAACTTTAAATGATATGGGGCCCAAACACAAAGTGGCCCATCGATTTTTTGGAAGCTTTTGGCCCAATCGTCATAAGACATAAACTCGTCCCAGTTTAAATGGCCCATCAAGTTCGTATCTTATGACGAGAAGTCCAATTGGATCCAAATGATGATGGTCCCAAACACAATCATAAAAAGGTGGCTTCTATAGGTCATACAACTATGGTTCACATGCGGGTTTATAGGAGTATAGATAAAGGCTCCCGCCGATGAATTAAGGGTTGCCCACAACTAGGTCTCCCCACTCAAGGGTTCGAGCGACCAAGTGAGTGCACCTTTTTTTATACCTTAAGGTACGTGCCAACGAGTGATGATGCCATATAACGATCCGCCGTTTCGAGCAAAAATGACTTCACTTTGCAAAATATACGAGACTTGGAAAACCAAAGCAAAAACCAAAGACATTACAAGGCATTATTTCGGGGCCGATTCTCTATCCCCAGTGGAGTCGCCAGACTGTAGACATGGGCACAGAGGTGGGCGACGCTGTCCGGGCTCGCGGCCCGGTTGGGAGTACGGAATAGCCCGCATGGGGACTAAACCGGAGAATAAATGAGTCGCCACTCAGTGTGAACAGGGAAATGATTTAAGGCCGCACTCACCCCTCGCAAGGGAAGACCTCAAACTGTTGGGTTCGGAATGGTCATTTACTTATGCCAATTGTAATGAAAGGACTTATGCAATAATATAACCAAGTCTTATGCAACACATGAAAGATAATTTAATCAACACAAAAAGTTGCACACCCATAAACATAAATAAAATGAAGGCAAATTCATAATTCCATAAACATATTAAACAAAGAAGTACGAAAATGTAAATAAATAATAACAGTAAAAGCGTTAATAATGAAGAGAAATGATTAAGTGCGTAATGTAAAAGAAATGACCAAAGAGGCAAACATGCATAAAATATGATAAAAAGAAGTTTGTTCATTGTATGTGCGTTTGTGTAGCGTTTGGAAACGCGTTCGAACGGTATGGGATATGATGCATGGTAAAACATAATGCATGCGTTCGAGTAGCGTTCAGAAATACGTTCGAACGAAGATTACCAAAGTGGTATCTAAAATGACATAAACACGTGCGTGAATGTTTCTCAAGCGGTACGTGGAGTTATATCCCAAGTACAGACCGCACTACCGTCCATTCGGATTCGGCTACGAAATTTATGTCTGGGTTTCAATCCGATATACCATGAAAGGCAACACTTCAGCATTGACACAATGCATAAATAAATAAAGAAACAATAAGAAACGAAAAACGAAGTGATAAAAGAGATGCGACCAAGAGATTTAGCCGACATCTATATGGGACCTCGTATACCCGAGTGGACATATTTCACATCCAACCAAGCGTATCTCGTCCGGCGCGGCAAAATATTGTGGTAAGGCTGCCGTTAGGCATTTCCCTTAAATTGGGGACCTTTAATCCAACGTGATTAGCCCATACGCACTAGATGACAATGCATAAGTAAATAAAAAAATAACACGTAGGAAGTAAATAACAGAATAATAAAAAAGAGATCTGACCAAGAGACTTGGCCGACATCTATATGGGACCTCGCGTGCCCGATTGAACGTATTTCACATCCAATCAAGTGTAGTTCATCCGACGCGGCAAAATATTGTGGTAAAGGCTGCCCTTAAGCATTTCCCTCAAATGGAGGACCTTTAGTCCAACGTAATTAGCCCATGCGCACTAGATAGCAATGCATAAGTAAATCAAGCAATAACACGCAGAAAGTAAATAATGGAATAATAAAATAGATGCAACCAATGCCGACATCTATATGGGACCTCGTATGCCCTGATTGAACGTATTTCACATTCAATCAAGTATACTTTGTCCGGCACGACACAAAATCGTGGTAAAGGTAGCCTTTGGGCATTTCCCTCAAATGAAGGACCTTTAATCCAACGTAATTAGCCCATGCGCACTAAATAGCAATGCATAAATAAATCAAGCAATAACAAGCAGAAAGTAAATAACGGAATAATAAAAGAGATGCGACCAAGACCGACATATATGGGACCTCGTATATGCGACCAAGACCGACATCTATATGGGACCTCGTATGCCTAATTGAACATATTTCACATTCAATCAATTATACTTCGTTCGGTGCGGCAAAACATCGTGGTAAAGGTAGCCTTTAGGCATTTCCCTCAAATGGAGGACCTTTAATCCAACGTAATTAGCCCATGCGCACTAGATAGCAATGCATAAATAAATAAAGAAACAATACATAGAAAATAAATAACGGAACAGTAAACACAAATCATGAATGAACACAAAATTGAATAACAAAATGAAACACGTGCTTGAAAGTTTCTCAAGTGGTACGCGGAGTTGTATCCCAAGTACAGACCGTACTACCGTCCATTCGGATTCGGCTACAGAATTTACGTCTGGGTTTCCATCTGATATACCGCAAGAGATAGCACGCAATCATTAACCCAATATAAATAAAAATAAACGTGAGCCATAAAGTTGCATGCGAGGAAATGACAATAGATAACCGAAAAGACAAATGAAAAATAGCAAAGGGTGCCCTCAGGTCTTACCTTTTAAGTTGCTTCTCAGAAGTGCGTTACACCGTCACCGGAAGGGTTAATGTTCCGTAACTTTTCTGGTTCACTGGTTTGGGTCATTATTTTCTCTATTTTTGCTACTGTTTGGATCACTGTTTCTGCGGTTGTTTTCTCTATTTTTTATGCTACTTCGGTCGCTATTTTGGACTGTTTTAGATGTTGTTTTCCCTATTTTTGTTGTTATTTCGGGACTTAGTTTAGTGTTTATTTTTGGTGATATAGGGCTGTCGTTTTGGGATTATTTTTGTGGTGTATTGCAGTAGTTTATGAGGCTGATTTTCGGGACTGTAGGGGGCTGTTTTGTTGTCGATTCGGGACTATTTTTTAGGCTCGGCTGAGGGCAGTTTGTGGATTTATTGGTGTCGGTGATGGGGTTAATTGGTGGATTTGTTTTGGTTCGTGAAAGGCTGTGGTCTTTTGTCTGTGGGCTACGTGGAGGGTTGTGTGTTGAGTGAGGGGCAGTTAGGTTACTTGAGTGTGTGGTGATGGTCTGTGAGTCTTTGGTTTGGTGGTTGCTAAGGGGCTGGTTCACATTGATTGTTGTTGAGTGTGTTTATCATGCGAGAGAGAGACAAGTGTGTGCGTTTAATGAGAGGTGTGAGTGGAGTCGGTTGTTTGTCTAATCGGTGGAGGGTTGTTTGTTTTTTTGTGTTCGGTCTTGTGTGTCTTCGTGTGCCGTGAAAGTTTAAGTCTTTGTTTTTGTGTGTTTTACGTGAAGAATCGAAGAGAAAATTGTTAAGAGAGAGGCGAGACTGTGTTAGGGTTTATTTGTTTGTTTTGGCCGAGATAGAGAATGTGTGAGTGAGAGGCTGCCGTGTATGTTTTGTGATAGAGAGAGAAGAAGGGCGAGAGAGATGAGTTGAGAGATTAGGGTTCTTTGTTTGCCTTTGCCGTGAATGAGAGGTGAGAGGATTAGGCCGTGAATGTGAGTGAAGTGTTTTAGGGTTTGGAATATGTTATCTTTTATAGTTGCATGCTAGGGTTTCTTGTGTGCATGGGTTTTCAAAAGGAAACAAATCAAGCAATAAAGAGGTGTATTTATTTAATTAATTTTTCAGGGAAAGAATATTGTGTATTTTTGGTGGGGATTAGTTTCAAGATATTTTTAATTTGGAAGGGGATTTTTGGGAGGGATTTTGACATGTGTTAAATGTGATTTGAATATTTTGGATTGAGCTTGGGTTGTGATGTGGGCTTGGGCGTGTAGCCCTTTGTGGGTTGCATGGGTTTTGGACAGGTGTGTATAGGCATGTGGGCTTTTGTGGGTTGCAGGGGGTTTTGGGCCGAGGCTAACGTTTAAAACAGAGATCAATCGAGCGAACACGAGGCTAAACAAATGAATTAAATTTGATGATGTATTTATTTTCTTTTAATTTTCCCTTCCGACGTCCTTTTCCCGCGACTTCCGCAACTTATCGGGTAGTGCCTCCATACGAGGCTCATCATTAGACTTCATGCAAAAATGCAGTGCCTACAATAATCCAATCTAATTATAGATGACATCATTAAACATTACATTCAATATCCAATTTTGAATTATATGAGATCAATTGTTCTAAATTTGTATCAAAATTTAAAATCATAAATTTTTGAATAGCCCCATGCAATATATGTGATAGGGCTAACAACGGGTTGTGTATCAAATGAGGATGTTAATATTCGTATCCAGCTCATTGAACTATAAATATGAAAAATTATATATGTACTCAACCCAGTGTTCCAGTCCGCGGACCCTCTTCACACATATATTTAACTTTAATAATATGAAGTTACAAACACCCATGCCCTTATATAAAAAATTATATTTATATATGACTCATCCAATCATAAATATAAAAATTATATTCTTATCCAACCGTAATGCATTTGACCCCACAAGCCTTATCACTGCATTGGGGTGAACATGGTTTTGACCTGTTAGGTATAATTATAAAAAAAAAATTATAATTATAATTATTCGACTTTTTTAAAGAAGTAATCATTCTGTATTTTTTATTAAAAAATTATAATTATATTTAATTATCAGTTTGATTTGGTATAATTCGATTTTTTTTTCAATTTTTAATAATCACAATAAAAAATTTTTAAAACAAATTATGAATCTAACATTTACTTAAATTTTTTATATTGTAATTTTTTTAATCATCACAACTACACCAATAAAAATTGTTTCATAAGATATAAACATCATGTAAATTATTTAAAATATAAGAAAATAAAAAAAAAATAACCAAAGAAAAAATTACAAATATTTCATGAAATTAATCATTACTAAAGACCAAATAAATTAAATAATATAACATATATAATTATAAAATAACAACAAAATATGATTAGATTTTCAAAATTCAATTAATTCCGTTCATTTTGGTTTTTTAGTTAAAAAATAATTATAATTCGTTTCGGTTCGGTTCGTTTTTTTAGTTAAAAAATCAAATATTTATTTTTGAAATTAAAAAAATTATTACTTCAATTAAATTTTTTTCCATTCATTTCGAATTTTTCAATTTTAGTTACTTTTTTTATTTACCCCTACCCTTAATAGATTTTTGCCCACTCTCATATTGCATATTATTATTAGTATATTATTATTATTTTTCCTTACTGTTATTGTTTTCTTAATTAAAGCGGTTCTGTCGGTCGGGGTCCTTTTTACATGTTCTGGTTGGCTCGCACTTTTCGACGACATAGTTGGAGTTGGAGGCTAAGGCGCTATTAGGGTTTAATCGCTTCCCGATCGAAGCCAATCATTTCCAACAAACTGGTGCGTATTTAATTTTGTTTTCTTTATCTATTTGCTTCTCTTGATTGAAATTTGGTTTTTAGGGTTTCGCTTTCAATATTCCTTTTGTACGCTTCTTTTTTCTCTTTTAGATTCAGTGATTGCTAATTTAATCGATTCAGCGACTCACAAATAATTAGACAGTGTCATTGCTGCTGTCTCTCTGTTTCTTAAATTGTATTACTCACTAATTTCATATCCCTTTTTAGGAATACGATTGCATTGGTACCAAATACATAATATATACTTAATTTGATGACCCAATGACGGAAATTCAGACTTGCGGTAAACCAATCGATTCTTTATTGGAGAAGGTTCTTTGTATGAACATACTGTCGTCTGATTACTTCAAAGAACTTTACCGGTTAAAGACTTACCATGAGGTGATAGATGAAATCTACAATCAGGTGGACCATGTGGAACCTTGGATGACTGGAAATTGCCGCGGTCCTTCAACTGCATTCTGTCTTCTTTACAAGTTTTTTACTATGAAACTTACTGTCAAACAAATGCATGGCTTACTGAAGCACTCAGATTCTCCTTACATCAGAGCGGTAAGTAGAGACTCTGCCTTGACTTAATTTACTGATTCGTGGTCTTATGAATGACATATTATAGTTTATGTTATTGAATTGGATGATAGTACTCTATTTAGGAATACGATTTTTGTTGTAAAAACATTTGATCACATAGTTGATGTTGTGGTTTAATAATTGACTCTAAAAGGTTTGTGACTTTCTAGTTACATATATGAAAAGAAAGATCTATGATAGGTTGTCTAGAATGGACTTGTCAAGGGTTTGTCGAGTTTTTGCAGAGAATGGTTCTCTCTGTGAACTGGATCAATTTTTAGCGTTCCAATTTCTAAAGTGAGGTTAGTTGATCTAATTTAATATATTACAAATGCAAGAATTGTTTTCTTGCAGATTTATTATAGAGGATTTATACTTCTATTTTTCTATCTGTGCTTGTGTAAATGTGTAGACAATTCGGAAGAGAAATAACATCTTTATTTCTTGTAAGAAAGAGAGTTTTATTAGTTCTCTCTTAACAAGGAACTATACACAATGGAATTCCTTTAAAATACCGAGAGACCAAAATGGTAATCTAATCTTATCATATTTGCATTCTTTTGGTGATTACTTTTACATGTAATCATTTTCTGATAAAATTTTGTATGCCTAAAAAAATTAAGAGTGTTTTATTTCAATGAGTTAAAGGCCAAACTCGTTTGATATGATTCGTTCTAGGTGTTGCACTTTCACCTTTTTCATTATATAGGTGATATTACATGATGATTCCCTTGTTTTGCGAAGCAGATTCCTACAATCAAGTTGAGGTGTCCTTGTTTCTTTGAGTTGCTGAGACTTTCTTATTTCCACTTAATAATGATCTTGGTTTGCTTAGCAGATATCTACAAAACCCAAGGTTTGAGGTGTATTCTTGAGTTATTGATACTGAGATATTCTATGTCATAGGATTTCTTTCCTCTTTATTTATTTTGTTAAATTTTATTATTGGATCTATTTTTATTGCTACTTTACTTGTTATTGCAATATTGCTAAAATTTAATAATTACGTAAGGCACTAGAATAGGCATTGGTAGTTTCAGATCATTAGAACTTTGATGTTCATTATCTGGGTTCTCATATTCTCCCATTTGAAGGGATTAAGTGCATGTTACCTGTCACTGCATGGCTCGTATGGTGTAATTTTGCTTTGAGATTGATAACTATTTTATCTATTTATTTGTTTATTATGAATATTTTGCAGATTGGTTTGCTCTACTTGAGATATGCTGCAGATCCGAAGACATTGTGGAATTGGTTTGAGCCATATCTTAAAGATGATGAGGTAATACAATGAGTTTAGTCTGCTTATAGTCATTAGCATCATATATAGTGATTCGTTAAAGATTGAAAAGCATTTTTATCACTTACAAGGATAAATGAGAGCCAACTACCCAACAATTGGAGAAAGTGACAATGAAGACTTTAAATATTTGGAAATGGTAACATTGGGCCCTATCATTAACTATTGCTGGTAGTGATTGCATAAAAGTAGAGTAGAATAATCTATATATTTGCTTGAGAAAGTATTTACAAGAGATGACTTTATATAGCCTTGAGAATACAACAAATTAGGAAAGTAAATATTACACATAAATACTAAATATTCTAGCAATCAATCTAATTATTATATTCATAATTCTAACACTTCCCCTCAAGCTGGAGCATACATGTTATGTGTATCAAGCTTGGTACAAATGAAATCAATGTGAGGACCTCGAAGAGACTTAGTGAGGACATCTGCTAATTGACATTTTGAGTTGACAAAACTAGTAGCAATACATCCTGATAAAATTCTCTTTGATAAAGTGACAATCCACTTCTCTGTGTTTGGTCCTTTGATAAAACACAGGATTAGAGGCGATATGTAATGTTGCCTAGTTGTCACAAATTAGCTTCATTTGTGCTCCTCCTCCAAACTTTAATTCTTGCAATAATTGTTTCAACCATACTAGCTCGCATGTTGCTAAGGCCATAGCCCTATACTCTGCCTCTGCACTAGACCTGGTGACGACAACCAATGTTTAAAAATATGGGGGCGGCGCCTCGAGGCGGCCGGCCATTGAGGCGTGAGGCGGACCGCATCGAGGCGGTGAGGCGGGCGCCTCGAACCAAAAGTCGGAAAAAAATTAAAATCAAATTGTCAACATAATAAAAACATCAATAATCCAAACTACATTCATTTTTCCATCATTCATAGTATATTCAAAAATTTATAATTAATGTTGATCTTTTTTTTTAAAATCACAATTAACATTGATTAATGATATTAACAATTTATAAATTACATAAAGAAATAATTTAGAATTGAGATCATGACACAATTTTAAATAGTTTTCATTGCTCATATCCTATGGAGTATAATAATTCTCATCATGCATATATTATAATAATAATAAAAAAATATATTTTACAATACAATTCGATACATAATATTATCAAAAATCACAAAGTCCAGCAAAAATCACAATTCCATACATAAAAAAAATTATTATTATAAAAATATTCTATTTTCGTTGACTTCTTCATTTTGCCTCTTCTTCTTCTTCATTTCATCATCGACTTCTGCCTCTTTTTCTTCTTCATCGACTTCTGCCTTTTCTTCTTCATTTATTCTTCTTCTTTTCTGCCTCTTCTTCTTCATTTCTTCATGTTGCCCTTCTTCTTCTTCTTCTTTTCTGCCTCTTCTTCTTATTCTGCTGTAAAAATTGGCTGAACGCGAGGCGGCCGCCTCGGACCGCCTCGCGCCGAGTCTGCGTGAGGCGGCCGCCTCATCGGTGAAAGGCGGCCGCCTCGACGCGCCGACGCCTTGAGGCGATGCGAGGCGGTCCGAGGCGGCCGCCTCGAAACGTATTTTTAAACACTGACGACAATTTGCTTCTTACTCTTCCAATATATTAGATTACCTCCGATCAATAACTTGTGGTAGAGCCTCTATCTGACGGAGAACCTGCCCAATCTACATCAGAATAACCAATAACCTGAGTATGTCTCTTATCTTCATATAGTAGACCTTGGCTACGCTTACAACAAAATAAATATTTGGTCGAGTGATTATAAGACAGTTCAGCTTCCCGAAAAGTCTCTTGTATTGTCCAGGATCATCCAATGGTTCCCCGATTAGCTTCCTATATTCCTCAGGATTCTCCAATGGCTCCCCTTCTTTTGTTAGGAGTTTAACATTTAGATCCATAGGTGTATCCGCCGGTCTGCAATCTAACATATCAGTCTCTTGAAGAATATCCAATGCATACTTTCTCTGGGAAATGGCTACCCCAGTGGTGGACTGTGCTACCTCTATGCCAAAAAAGCACTTGAGTCGTCCCAAATTCTTAGTCTGGAAATGATTAAATAGGCGTGTTTTTGCTCCCGAATACTCTCTTGATCACTTACAATGATGACGATATGATACACATAAACTACCAGGTAGATGCATTTGTCATTGGAATGGTGGTAGAAAACAGAGTGATCAGCTTCATAACGAATCATGCCAAAAGCTGTAATCACGGCACTGAACCTCCCAAAGCAAGCACGAGACTGTTTTAAACCATAAAGAGAATGGCGAAGCCGACATACCAATCCATACTCCCCCTGAGCAACAAAACCAGATGGTTGCTCTATATAGACTTATTCCTTAAGATCGCCATGGAGAAAGACATTATTGATGTCTAGTTGATAAAGAGGCCAATGACGCATAGCAGCCATAAAGGAACAAGCGGACAGAGGCAATCTTGGCCACAGGAGAAAATGTGACCATAGTGCAGACCAAATATTTGTGTATAGCCTTGGCAACCAGAGGAGCCTTAAGACGATCAATTTACCCATCAGGATCAACCTTCACTGTATAAACCCACCGGCAGCCAACTACAAATTTGTCGGGTGATAAAGGAACTAAATCCCAAGTGCTACTAGAGTGTAAGGCGGCCATTTTATCAACCATTGCCTGCTTCCACCCTGGGTGTGATAATGCCTCACTGAGCTTTTTAGGAATTGAAACAGAAGACAAGGTGGAAACAAAAGACATAATGGTGTGTAGATAAACGATGATAACTCAGAAATGTGTAAATAGGATTTGAATTACGAGTGGAACGAATATCTTTGCGGGTGGCAATATGACCATTTTGTGCAGGCAGGTCCATAGTATGGGGAGGAGCTGGAGCAGGTTGTGAGTCAGCCACGATGGTGTTGGGACCGGCGGAAGGTGGGGGCGAGGAAGACGATGGTAGACCTGAAGAGGACGAGGTGAGGGCACTTCCTCTGTCAGAGGACTGTAGAATGGAATGGGAAGGACCTCGGGAGGGGGTGAGGATGATCAGTGTATCGGGAGAGAAAAAAGATGGCTCAGAATGTGACGTTAGCGAAAATGATATAACGGTTATCATCGAGAGAATAATCGTACCCTTTTTGGAGTCGAGAGTAACCCAAGAAGATACATTTGGTAGACTTTGCACCTAGTTTATCTTAAGTCATATTTTTTTAGGTTATGGACAAAGCAGACACAACCGTAATGTGTAAATAGGATGTGGATTACGAGTGAAACGAATATCTTTGCGAGTGGCAATAGGACCATTTTGTGCAGGTAGGTCCATAGTATGGGGAGGAGCTGGAGCAGGTTGTGAGTCAGCCACAACGGTGTTGGGACTGGCGGAAGGTGGGGGGCGAGAACGACGGTGGTAGACCTGAAGAGGAGGTAGGGCACTTCCTTTGTTAGAGGATTGTACAGTGGAACGGGAAGGACCTCGGGAGGGGGTGGGGATGGTCAGTGTTTCGGGAGAGAAAAAATGAGATGACTCAAAGAATGTGACGTCAGCGAAAATGATATAACTGTTATCATCGGGAGAATAACAGCGGTACCCTTTTTGGAATCGAGAGTAACATAAGAAGATATATTTGGTAGACTTAACACCTAGTTTATCTTGACCCGGTTTTAGGTTATGAACAAAGCAGACACAACCGAATATGCAAAGTGGCATATGATTGTGGAGTAATAGGATGCGGGCTGTGTCAATGAGATGTCGGTTTTTACGTTCAGCTATACCATTCTATTGGGGTTTGTGAACACAGGATGACTCATGAAGAATGCCAAAAGAGGATATGAAGTCTTTGAACGAGGTAGAAAATATTCTCGAGCATTTTCACTGCGTAAAATACCGATAGGAACACCAAATTGAGTTTGAATCTCAGCATAAAAGGTTTTAAATACCGAAAATAAATCATAACGATCTTTAAGTAAGAATAACCAAGTGTTGCGAGAATGATCATCAATAAATGTAACAAAATATCGAAATCCCAAAACAGAGTTGACACGACATGGACCCCAAACATTAGAATGAACTAATTCAAATAGGGACGCAACTCGATTATTGACACACTTGGGAAACTTAGTACGAGTTTTTTTTCCAAGTGGTCACGACTCAATTAAATGAAGATAAATTAGATAGATGCGGAGCTAGCTTCTAGAGCTTGGACACACTGGGGTGACCCAAACGACAATGGATGACTTTGGCAGAATCAGAAGAAGCGCAAGCAACGAAAGTGAGCGACTGCGAAAGATGATAGAGGAAGTATCTATGAAAACTAGAGGGAAAAGTGGTCAGATCTACGGAAGCAGAGGCGGGAGGCAAGCTACGGCGCATAACACACACGCTTAGGCAAGACGGAGGCGCTTGGGACGCATGCGCAGAGGAAAAAATGGAGCGTGACAGCGCGTGGGGCTGAGAGTGATGGTGGTGGCGGTTTGGGTAAAAAAGTTACGGAAATTGGTGTGGGAAATCTAGGGTTTCGAGGGTATTTTTGGAAAATTAGAGATAGTGACGCCAAATGAAAAAACCGACGACGTAATTGAGACAACCGATTGACAAGGAGTCGGAGGATGCCGGATGTGTCTCATGACGCGCCGGAACAATGACGATAGCGGTGGTAATGGCGGCTGTCACCGGAAAAGGGAAAAAAAGCCCTAGGATCAACCTACCGACTGATACCATGTAGAGAACTAGAGTAGAATACTCTATATATTTGCTTGAGAAATTATTTACAAGAAATGACTTTATATAGCCTTGAGATATATAGCCTTGAGAATACAACAAATTAGAAAAGTAAATATTACACATAAATATTAATTATTCTAGCAATCAATCTAATTATTATATTCCTAATTCTAACAGTGATAAAGATGATTGCTATTGACCTTCGAAAAGGTAATATTAGCCTAATATTTCAAAAGTCAATATTACCCCAAAAGAATTCTACCAAAATTAGAAGACATATTTCAGAAATATATTTTTTGTTTTATTTTTATCACTTCATTTTTGTTCAATTTGATTTACTGACAATTAAGATGTTCATAACGCGCACTATTTATCAAATGTGCAGACATGACTACAATTTTCCCAAAGCCACGCACTCACACAACTATTGACAACTCCAAACCACTTCACCTTGATTCTTTATTATATAAATTGTTAAATACTTGGTAGTTGGTACTTCTTTCATGTGCTTTTCACCTTAAACTTCAATTGTAGAAGAAAATTCCAACACATTTTGATTGGTGGAACTCTTAACTTCTTCAATCTATTATCAAAACTATCATTTTCATCGTTAGAGATCTTGCTCATACAAATCTGAAGGTAGTGTTGAATCACGAATTTCAACAAAATTCCATGGCTGCTCACTTTTGTTTCTGTCATCCTCTCTCCATGCTTACAATACTTGCTCAGAGTACTAAAACCAAAGCCTTCCCCAAGTCCTAACAATAAACTCTCATCCATTATGGTATGATGAAGAAAAAGAATTCAATAATTTGAAAACTAAAAAAATGGGTAATTGAGCGAAATAAGTTCAACAGAATTTGCAATGAGATAAAAGAGAGATATGAAGGGAATAGAGATGGTTTGTCTCTTATAAAATTATGATTTTGATTTAGTTGGCTGGCATCTAAATTGGCTTTTTTACCTTTTTCCTGTTTAACGGTCATAAGCTAACAGCAGGGACTAAAACTATCATTTCAAAATTTGCAAGGATGTAACTGTCATGATACATTGGAATGTAGTTTGCTGTCATTTTGGTTTTTCCTTTTATCCTTACAAGATTTTTGGAGTTCGGTAATATGGAAAATGTTTCATCGGTATTAGAAATTTCTCTTCTGTCCTGCAGTGTTAAATTTTATTTTCTCTCTTTCTTTTTGTTTTTATAAGAAACAGAATTTGGCTTGAGATTATTAAAACTGAGATCATCTTATGCTTCCACAATTCTATATTTTGAACGTGGTGTCTTGTTATATAAGTTCTAACAATAATTAATGGATCAATAGAATCAAACTCATTGTGCTGGTGCCAACTATTTGGAAATTTTTTGTTAACCCTGAATTTTGAAGTGGTTTGATTGATGTAGTGCTTTGGCTCTGCAAATATTGGAGATTGAGGAAATCAGTATGCCTTTAGTTTAAGAATGTAAAGGAATAAGACAATTCTATATTTTCGGATGCTTAGAATTACAAGAGATATGCTTTTATATAAGCATTACATCAAGTTAAATAGAAACTAAATATACTAATAATAATTAGGATTACATAATTATATCTCAATGATTATATAACAATATCTTAGAGATATATAGAATCATAATAATATCTTTGGATGATTATGATTATGATTCTAACAATATCTCAGAGATTCTAACACTCCCCTCCAAGCTGGAGCATACGTATCATAGCACTTAGCTTGTGACAAATGAAACCAGTACAAGAACCATAGAGAGACTATGGTGTTTTAACACTGTTGGATAATGCTTAGCAAGAACATATGCGGTGACTGAGATGTTTTAATGTCGTTCGAGAATGCACGACGGGAACAGATGCAGAGATATGGTTTAAAATCCCTGGAAAATGCACAACAGAAAAAATTTAAACTATTCCAAAACAACTCAAAACATCTTAAGAAAACTTGTCAAATCACCCCATGACATAAAACCCTAAAAAAACAATCAGATGTGGAACTTGATGCGAACAAGGAACGAATGGCCAAAAAAATCTTAGCATTTCGTCGTCGTCGGTGCTGTCAAGACTGTCAAAGAAGATGCGGCGTGTGACGTTCACACGCATATAGCGGCGCTTGTTCGCCACATGCCGGCTTGAACAATGACTCAATGAGAGAAACCACACACAACATTACAAAACGCAGAGATAGATTGACATTAATACCATGTAAAGGAATAAGATAATTTTATATTTTCGGATTCTTAGAATTACAAGAAAAGCATTTATATAGGCATTACATCAAGTTAAATATAGAAACTAAATATACTAATAATTAGACCGGGCCGGCGGTTCGGTTCGGTTCCGGTTCCACTTTGTGTGGAACCGAAACCGGAACCGAACCGTTCGGTTCCGGTTCCTTTCGGTTTTTTTTTTTTTTTTTTACTTTTTTGAAAATAAAACTCAAATTACAAATAATTACATTAAATTATTATTTTTGAAAATAATTACAAATAAAATTACATAATTACAAATAAAATTATGTAAATTACAAATTACGTTAAATTACATTACATAATTACACTAAATTACAAATAAAAATCTTATCTAAAAAATTAAAAAAATATATTATTATATATATGCAAACCACCGTTGGAACCGAACGGTTCCAACGGTTCCAACCGGTTCGGCTAGGGGAGGAACCCTAACCGAACCGGAACTTTGGCCGGGTCTACTAATAATCATTAGGATTACATAATCATATCTCAATGATTATATAACAATATCTTAGAGATATGTATAATTATAATCTTATTTTTGGATGATTATGATTATGATTCTAATAATATTTTAGAGATTCTAACAAAGAATATTTTATTTCCAGCTTTTGACTTAATAAATAGATCACTATTCAAGTATTTACTTGCCAGTGTTATTTAAGGCGCAAGGCGCACCGAGGCGCAAAAGGTCCTGGAGCCTAGGCGCGGGCCTCAAGGCGCAAGGCGCGCGCCTGAGGAATGTGAGGCGCAAAATATAACAAAATATGTAAAAATATATAGAAAAACAATGTATAAGATTGTTTCACACTATCAATTAGCCATAAATGATATTTAACTTTTTTTTTTATAGTTCTTATCCTAAATTTCATTTATAAATTACAAGTTCATATTCAAAACCAAAAGCAAGATTCCAATCTTCATATAATCACATCTAAAACAAAAGTTCATATCCAATAGCATAAAAGTTCATATCCATAATGATAATAGTATAAGTCTATAAGACCCTGAATTTCATAATAAAAATTCATATCAATATCAACATACAAGTACAACAATCCATGGACCATAATGATAATATCAAAGATTAAACAATTTTTTTTTTTTTTGGGAGCAGCAGCTGCAGGCTGCAGCTGCTGTGCATATCACAACACAGCAGCATGCTATACACAGCAGCAGCATGCTGCAGCAATCCAAAAAAAAAATAAAAAAGAAAAAAGAAAACAAAAACCTTACATACCTCTTAGAGTTTTAGTCTTAGGTCTCTTAGCCCTTAGGGAGAGGGAGATCGTGAGTTAGTTAGGGTTTTTTTGATTACTTGTTAGAGGGCTTGGGTGAGAGGGGGGGCGTGAGGGAGAGTTAGGGACTTAGGGTTTTGTTTTGTTAATGAAAAAATCGGCAGTTAGGGTTTTAATTTGAGTCAAAAAATTGTGATTTGGGTTGGGTTTTTTAGGTATTTGGGTCGGGCTTGGGTGGGTTACAAAAAAAAACAAACGGGTCATTTTTTGCGCCTGAGGCGCGCCTTTTCTTGACTACTCTGGCGCGCGCCTGAGTGGGGTCGCCTCGCCTGATGCTATATAAGGCGCATTGCCAGGCGCCTCTCTATAGGCGCGCCTGAGGCGCGCCTTTAATAACACTGTTACTTGCCATACACGTAAATTGTGTTCTGGATTGGTGATGTCATTGAAGTATTTCTGGAATTCATTACTATCCTCAATAATCCTGCTGGCTGTTATGTTTCTTTTAGACCATAAGTATTGATATAGCTGCATCCTTGTAGTTCTTCTCTTGCTGACATTATATGCTTAATTCAACAAATTGTCCATTGCATAGAATAGCTCTACAAGTCCTTTTACTGCAATACTTCATTTTCATATTTATTACAGAAACAGCAACACACCAAAATCCAATTATTGTATTTCAGGAATTCTCTCCCGGATCTGATGGAAGAGTGACCACAATGGGTGTATATGTACGTGATTTGCTTCTTGGACAGGTTTGTTGTCATAAACTTATAGATTTTTCTATTGGACTACAATACTACATCTTTTTAATATGTATTTGAGCATGTGTACAAAAGTTTGCCAATACACATCAGTTGGTCATCGGTGTATATTGCATCATATATTTCTTAAATTCAGTTGGCCTATAATAAGGAGGCCTGAATTCTTGACTCGAATACACAATAAAGGCTGCTGCCTTATTCTCTCTTGGATAGATAAAGATGGTGGTTTATTTATGTTTTCAAAGAGGTTACCTTGTTTTTTCTTGTTGCCAAAGCCCAAAGGTAACATCCATTGGGCATCTGTGATCCCTCTCACTCTTAAGCTGAGTTGAGATGATGAGGCCCCAATTTCTTGACTACACTACACAATGATGCCCCGTCCTTAACTTCTCTTGGGCTGGCACAGATTGTTTTCATGCTGTCAGGTAGTTTAATATTTCTTTTAATGTTGGCAACGAAACAAATAATGAAAACAAAAGGCAAATGCTTGATCAAATTGACTAGTCCAGTAGGAAAAAGTTTTGAATAAGACATTTTGTCATTTTTACTCAAATTTAGAACAAATTGGTCTGGTTCCTCATAAAATGGAAAACTACTTGACCATGCAGGGAAGGCATGTGAGAAAAATAAATTCTGAAAGTCTTGAAATACATCCCGGAACTTGACTGGAAAACTGTTCTGATTTATATTTTTGCTTTATTTCCTTAGTTGAGTTCAAAGCCATTGTTGTTCTTTCTTTGTTTCCCTGTGGGCTGTAGAGCATGGTTTCTGTTTGAACTGCTGTTGACCAATTATAGTCCTTATTCCTGTGTCTCTCTCTGTTTTATTTTGTTTATCTGATTGCTTATTTTCTTTCCTGTAATAATAGTTCTGTTCTGATGGCCAAAGGTTCTTTAATGTGATATATTATGAGCTTAATGTGTTGCAATTCCCCAACGTCATTTTGTTGACCACCCTGAGCTATCATTCAGTAACTAAAAGAAATTAATATTGTGTCGTCTTATCCTATTGCAGTACTACTTTGATACTCTCTTCCCTCGTATCCCTGTTCCTGTAATGCGACAGATGGTAAGTAATCTTGATAAGATGAAGCTCCCCTCAAAACACTCTGGTGTAACTGGAGATACTAACCGTCATGGATCTGATGATACTGCTCGACGACCCCCATCTGTAAAAGCTGCACTCTCAGTCTCTTTCGGTCAACGTGCTCCCCATCGTGCATCAACCAGGGGCTCGTCCCCTGTTCGTCGCACCCTACCACCGCCCCCCTTATATGATAGAGCCAGCAGTGAAGATTTACGAAGATCTCCTAGAGACCGTCGCAGCGGTAGTCATGAATATTCTGATAGGGAGAAAGAGAGGGATCGGGAACGGGACCGGGACCGGGTCCGCGACAGAGATAGGGACCGGGAAAGAGATAGGGGTGGAGATAGAGATCGGGACTTGAAAAGAGATCGGGACCGAAATCGAGATCGTAGCAGGGACAGGGACAGGGATTGGAATAGAGAAAGGGAGCGAAGGCATGATAATGACCGGAGATCCAAGTACTCGGAGAGAGAGAATCGAAGGGAATATGAGAACAGACACGATGATAGCAGACATTATAAAGAAGCCAGTTCAGGTAGGAGGCGTAGCAGGAGCAGGAGCAGAAGCAGAAGTCAGAGTTTACAAACTGGCAATGCACGCTTTGATCGTGATCCAAGTCCTCGGAGAGATGGAAGCAAGGAGAAGACATCTGCACCAAGCAACCTTGCGAAGCTTAAGGATATGTATGGTGATTTAAGCGATAAAAGAGGAGATACCGCATCTGAACGGATTCCAAGGAGGGATACTGGTGGTGAAGAGGTGATTAGGCTAGGTGGTTCTACCTGGAAATAATAGCAGACACAGCTTCTTCTATTTCAAATAACTACATATCCAGATTCAACCTTTTCAGGTGTCCTGGTTAGCTCAATATTTCTGATTTGATTTAAGAATACAATTACTAGTCATTTCTCTCTTTCATCACCCACCCTCGAACAGAAATGTCGCGATGGATTGTTGAATCCATACCAGCGAGAGTAATGCACGTACATTGTTGGGCGTTATTCGGAGGAGAGAAGCTGTACTATGTATGGATTTTTAGTGGTAAAAGTCTTGACGAACATCATATATGGACTGAATTGAGAATTCTTATTGGTCGTCTTTAATATTTATTGGCTTGATGAAAATGGCTTGATTTGTGTAGTAGTAATTAATACGGAGTACATGTTTCTAGTTGAATTAGGTTTTTTAATTTGGAAATAATTTGGTAAGAGGTTTGTCTAATGGTGTTAAAACGAATCATCGAATCGAATTTATATCGAATCCTAAATGAATCGAATCAAAAAGTGATGGATTCGTATTTGATTCGTTTATTAAACGAATCGAATATGAATATTCGTTTAGTCATGATATTATTTAATAATATAATTTACCATAATTGATTTACATTAATTCTTCACAAATATATACATATGAAATATGTAATTAATATATTTACTAAAAATATTTCACCAAATATCGACAATAACTAGTAAAATAAAATGATAAAATGAATCATAAACGAATTAATGAGATTAAATTCGTATTTGATTCGTTTAATAAACGAATCGAATCGAATTGACTCACTTATTAAACGAATCCATTTTTTCAAACCCGTATTTGCTTTAAAGCGAATCAAATCGAACGAATAAACGAATCCTGACCCAAATTACCACCTCTAGGTTTGTAATTTATGAAATAATTTGTTTTACATGTTTGGTATAAATAAAACATAAAAGAGGAGAGTGGTTTGCTCTAATAATATTATTAAGATATTTTTTTTGTCTCGAATTCCTAATTTTAGCCAAATAATTCTGAAATCTTGATCGAAATGATTTGGTCTGGGATTCAAGATAATTTCTAATCCCGATTGAAAAAATCAATCAAGATTTGATATAATTTTTTATTATGAATCATAATTGAGATGTGATAGTACGATACTCGATCAGGACAGAATGTCCCGATTATCAACGGTTATGCACCTTTTGAACTCAGTTAACAGACCTTGTAATAAAAAGGTATGAGATGGTTAGCCCACTTCCCTCCAACTTAGTACCCCTTACTCGGGCTTTTGTTGTCTTTTATCTTTTACTTTTAAAATTGTGAGGCAACTCATAAGGATACACGTTTTGAATATAATTCTTTAATTTGATTTGTGAAACAGAAACAAATATGTCGAGTCGAGTAGTAGCATTTTTGCTGAAGAACGCCATAGGCCAGTTTTTTAATATATTTCGATCTTGTTTTTCGTCCATTCCTTTCCTATCTTGCTCGGTGGTACCGTATTTTTATTATTATTTTTCCTATGGCCATCTTAATTTTACTTATTTTTTGTTCTATTTTCTTACTCAAATTTATAATTTTTCCATTATGGCCGCAATGAATCAAAATCACGTTTTATCCACGGATGATAAACATTAGGGTATTTATGAGTTCAGTTTTCAGTCACTGTTATTTGGTAAAAAAAAATGGTAGGGATATTTTGATTTAAAATTTTAACGTATCAATATTTAACCATTTATGATTATACATTTAATGTTTAAGAGTGTTTAAAATCATGTTAAATGTATATTATCAAGATTAAAAATATTAAAATTTATTAATTATGTAACACTTTCGAACTAACTTTAATCTAATTTCACCAATTTTTCATTTAAACAGAGAATTACCATTATTAATTAGGATAAATTCCTATTTCTATTGAACGGAGAAAAACGATGTCGTTGAACAATATGACGACTAATGTAATTGGAAAGAGATACATTTGTAAATATTGTAAAAATATGGGCTTAAAATATAAATAAAACCATATCAGATTTCTAAAAATTTTAATATATTTAATGACACTCAATTACCATGTTGATTACTATAACGATATTTTACAATCTATAATTTTAAAAATACAAACTTCACTCTTGAGCCGTTAAGTATGCTTCATTAATTTTGAATCATTTTTCCTCCGATTAGTATTAAATGACTTGAATATCCTAAAAACTATCCAAAGATAGTAAATGTTTATTTTAAAATTAGATGAAAAGTGACTCAATTAATAAAAAAAATTAATGGCAGTAGGGATGGCAAAAAAACCGTGGGAATGGGGTCTGGTATGTTAGGAACGGGTAATAGGGTAATTTTCGTACATGTTGATTGAACAAGACAGGTACAAGTATTGACTTTCCATACCATACCTGGCCCACTGTCATCCCTAATCGGTAGGGACTAAAGCTTGTATTTTCTAAAATTGTACGGATTAAAACTAAGGGTGGCAATGGGTCGGCCGGGCCCGGGCTTTGATAAGCCCGGCCCGAGCCCGACAAGTATTTTTTTGGCCCGGGCTCCGGAAAAACCCGGCCCGAGCGTCTGTCGGGCCTTGGCTCATGCCGGACTTTATCCGGCCTGGTTTTTATTAATAAAAAAATAAATTTTTTTAATTTATTATATAAATATTTATATATATATATATAATTTATTATATAAATAATATTTTTTTAAGCCCGGGCCAGGCCGGGCCCTGGCTTAATGTGCTAGACCCGACTCGGGCCCGAACCCGAGCCGAGCCTCTACTCTGCAGGCCCGGCCCGAGCTTTTTTGACACCCTTAATTAAAACTTATATTTCTAAAACTATAAGGATTAAAGTGTTTTTATGGTAATTGGTAGTAGGGGTGGCAAAACGAATCAACGAATCGAATTTGTATCGAATCCTAAACGAATCGAATTAAAATGTGATGAATTCGTATTCGATTCGTTTATTAAACAAATCGAATACGAATATTCGTTTATTCGTTTAGTCAATGATATTATTTAATAAAATAATTTACCACACTTTATTTACATTAATTCTTCATAAATATATACATATGAAATATGTAATTAATATATTTACTAAAAATATCTCACCAAATATTGAAAATATTACATTTTCTATGATAATTAGCTATAATTTCTCAAATCTTAATTGAAAATTAACAAAAATAGTAAATTAAAATAATAAAACGAATCTTAAACAAATAAACGAATTAGTAAGCTTAAATTTGTATTCGATTCGTTTAATAAACGAATCGAATTGTCTCATTTATTAAACGAATCCATTTTTTCAAACCCGTATTCGCTTTAAGCGAATCGAATCGAACGAATTAACGAATCATAACCCAAATTGGTAGGGTAGGTGGGTGTCATTTTTCCTTTCATATATTAATAATGATAAATGATATTATTATTTATATTTGCTCATGAGGCATAGTGAAGTTGATTTTCAAGCATGATGGTAAGCTTTCTACTATAGTTCGAGCATTACCGGAGATAAGAGATTAAAAAAATATTCAGACTTTTCGACACCCCTTATTAATATCTTGAATTTGATAACTCTTAGTGTGTGGTAAAAAAAAGGGTCGAGTTTGAGTGTGCTATTAGGTGAGGCCCACTTTAGGGGTGGGATTGAGAAGCGTAATGTTGTACACTAAAAAAATCCCAATCATAAAAATATATTTTTCTTAATTTTTTTTTTATTTTTATTATGCATTGAGTGTGTTTTTCAATATGTCATTTGAGTATATACACTTATCGTCATTGGACCAATAATGTAGGTTCAACCAGTGTTGAGTGGGGATCCTATATTAGGAATATTAAACAAAAAGAGAAATTATCAAAGAACAACCTCCAACTAGGTGAAAGTACAAATCACTTCTAATGAATTTTGACAATGACATTGCAACACCTCGAGTTATGGTTAACATCACATAATCACTTTGTCGTTAGCGGTAAGGGAATTTGTAAAATATTTTGTGAGAAAAGACTATATTGCCTCCACATTTAATTTATATTGTCAATGGAAGTTATTTGTGCTCCAACTTCGGATCAGAAAATTACCTTTGCACCACCATCTATAATTTTACATTATCTCTGCAACCCATCTAGTTTCGCAAATTATTCTATTTTAAATTTATAAATATATATTTAATTATAAATACATAAATTTATAACTAAAGTTTTATGGCTTAATCTAAATTTCCACTAAAAACTACAAATTTTTATTTTTATTTTTTAAGTATTAAAATATATTAATTTTTTTTAAAATCCAGCTTGAGTTTTTACCATCCACAGTATTAGGCAAGCTCAAGTATGTTGAGGATAGTAATACATAGGGATGGAAAAACTTCCCCCGGTATGAGGACCACGGAGATCCGGTATATTAAAGTCAAGTATGAGTCAGTTTTCTATACTTGTTAGTTGGACGGGCCGTGTGAATGGACATTGAACGAGGACCAATATAAATTATTATTTTTTTGTTTCTTATGATAGTGATTTTATGTGTTATAATTAGTTTTTTTAAATCCGGTCCAAATTTTTGTCATCCTTAGTGTCAACTAACTCATACATGTTAAGGAAAGTAATATATATGGATGACAAAAATTTCTTTGGGGATGTGGTCCATAGAGACCTGATATGTTAGAGTCGAGTATGAGTATAATTTTATATACCAATTGGCTGGATGGGCCATGTGAACTGGTATTGAACGGAGCCCAATATAATTTTTTAATGACATTAGTTACATGTACTATTGGAGGTGGTGTAGAGATAATTTGCTAAACGGGAAGTGATGCATATATAATTTATTAAATTGGAGGCGGAGCAAAAATATTTTCTTTTACAATATAAATTAAAGTAGGTGGTTTGACATAAATGTCCTTATGATGTCATGATCCTCTTAACACCAAAGTGGTTTAGTGATAATAAATATAATCTTGATGTGTTATAGTGTCATTTTTTGAAATTCTTTGGAAAATGATCTGTATTTTCACCTAATTGATATTAATTAAAGATAACTCATCAAATATAAATAATATTATTTTTTATGTGGTAATTAATAACAACTTCTCAAATTTTAATTGAAAAATAATAAAATAAATCATAAATGAATCAGTAAGCTCAAATTGATTCGAATTTATCAATTTAATAAATAAATTTATTTTTCCAAATCCATATTTATTTTAAAAATAAATTTATTTTTCCGAGGATCTGACCTTTAAAGCTGCTAACTCTGGTTGGGCAATTTATTACTAAAACGTCATCACAAGTCGGACTGATGATGTCAGGAAATCTAACAAGCGTTTTGGAGACTGCCACGTGGCATAATTATTGATCCAAAGATAGCCATGGCTTCTTCTGAATTATCTTTTTGACGCGCTTTATGAGTGCGTGCAGTATCACAATTTTTAGTTTTCAATGAGAAGAAAATCTATAATAGGTCCAGTCTTATATTGAGGGTCTTATAATATCTCATATGTCTATCTTATAAAGAAGGACGGAGCCTATGTGTCGGCTTGAGCTAGCCACTAGTGAAATTATTATTTTTTTATTTAGCCCTACTAAATTTTTATCAAACCCTAATAAATAATTAGGACTAAGTTCCTATAAAAATTCAGTTCCCGTCTATATATATATATATATATATATATATAGTATAAATTTTCTATTTCGCTCTAGAAAAAATGATCCTAAAAGTGCATCTTTTGTAACTAACAGCTAGAATGTATAATTTTTTACTTAGACTCGCTAACCCGACAAACCCTACTGATGTGACTCCTCCATTCATGTCGTTTTGAAAATAAGAAATATATTCAGGACAACTCGACTAGGCCGAACATGACAGTTTTTGATTTTAAAAAATTAGGTATTTATGCATTTACCATTTTAACTTAAAATTTTTACAATTATCATAAATAAAAATTTAATTTATATCAAATAAATCATTATCTTCGACATACCGATTCAATCCTACCCAAAATCACACCAATCCCACAGTGGATCTCCTCCTCATTTTTGGGTAGTGGGAGTGGCCAGTGGGTTACCCTTTTCCCTAACCAGACCTCACCCAATAAATAAACATCCATACTGACAGCGGCCTTAGCTTTTCTTCATCACAGATATTTTATAGCACACATTGCGTGAATACATAAATTATATCTACATTGAAAAAAAATTATTATCAATGATGAAAAACAAGACATAATGTTACAAATATTGCAACAATCTAAGTGAAAATAAAATAAGAGCGATATAATTAGGGTTTGAACCTTTTTTTTCCCATTTCGTCCCCTATCAAATTGAATTTGGGACATATTTTTATGCGTCGATTTGAAAATGGGAATTTCGAGCAGGACGAGATAATAAGTAAGACTAGATTTTAACGAGATGAGAGGAAATTTAATGAAATGAGATGAAATTTTAATAAAATGAGACAGAATGTATGATAAACATGTTTTTTCTCTCAAATAATAGAATAAGATCGAAATAATTTTTTATCGTAATTATATATAAACAGTGGATCAGAATCGATAAATTCTAACATGTACGGTCCCATTTTCAACCCTACATATATACAACATACAATATTGCAAAGAGATTAATCTAAACGCGCTTGCAATAGAGATTGGATTAACAAGTCTGACATAGCGTCTTGTCTGTTAGTTATCTTGTTGTTATTTGCTCTATCAAAGCCTCCACATTTTTAATTCTATCCGTCACATCTCTCTCTCATCTTAATTTTCTCCATCTCTTTAAAGAAACATCAGTACATCAGAGCTCATCAAATTTTGTTAACATGGAAACCCTAATAGCCTCTGATGAGCAGCAAAGAAAAGGAAACAGAAAGACCAAATCCAAGAAAAAGCCAATCAAAGTGGTGTACATATCAAACCCCATGAAGGTGAAGACTTGTGCCTCAAAGTTCAGAGCTTTGGTACAAGAACTCACTGGCCAATCTGCTGCTGGGTTACCTAACCCTAGCAAGTATATCGATGATACCCATGATGTCGGTGGCAATCAAACGGTCCTCGATGCTACAGAGATTGTTGGTGATATTGATCATCATCATCATGTACTTGAGGTCCCTGAACAACAACAACATGGAATCTCTGATTTTGCCTTTGGATCATTTGATGATGATGATGTTTTGATGCCTCACATACTTGAGAATTTTCCAGGGTTCTTGCCATCCAGTGTGTGTTGTGGATCTTCTCAAGTTAATATGTAGATTTAGTTATTATGGCATGTAATTATAAATTTGACTCTTATGATGTTATTTATACAACAATAAGCTTTTGTTCTTATTAATAGCAATGCTTATATTTATTTTTATATATTCCGAACGAAGATGGACCTAATTAAAAGAAGGAAAAAACACCAACCACCACCATTTGCGGCTGGCAAGCAGCTCCAAATGTTTGTCTAACTCAAGCAACATTATCAGTGATATTTGTATCATTGCCCTGAACCAAACATGAAATTTTCGATTCATCTGGTCATTTTTTAATGTAATGAGTCTGTCATCACTCTGACCGTGATTTTGTATAACACGTAAATACACGTATCGTTCAAATAGTATAAAGATATCGAACCCACATAGACTTACTATTTATTCTATTAATTATCAGAACTACACATACTTTACTAAAACTAAATAATTGATTAAAAAAAGATTGATTAATCTAACGAACTAAATTCTAAGTAAGCAGAAAATAAACGACTACAGAAAACCTTATGCGAGAAGAAAACCTAGGGTTGCAGCTGTAAGAGCGAAGCATAGTTTACCGCTATGCCTATGACGTCGACGACCACGACATTATTGGGCTCAAAGCCCATAGAGAGTATGGATAGCCCACATGGGACTAAACGGAGAATAAATGAGTCGCCACCCAATATAAGATACTGTGAATGATTTAATGCCGCACTATACCCCTCGCAAGGTCTATCCTTACATCCGTTTGAGTTCGAAATAGTCTCTTACTGATGTCAATATAATATCTAGGTTCGAAGACAGGATCTGAACGTCTTATAATGCATAAATCACACAAGTGCAGTTTATATCGCATACAATCACATACATCAAATGATTATAGAAATAACGAACTTAGAATAAAAAAAGATCCCAAAATTAAAATAAGTAATGTGTCATGTCGGCTTGGCTTCATGGAAACCTGACTAGTCATATTCATAATAGGCTGGATATTAATGCATGCCCTGCCGGACTTGCAGTAAGTCAGGTCGAATGTGATGCGTGATCCAGAAGGATCAGGAACGCAAAAACATATCTAGATAACAACTATGACAATATCAGAACAATTAGATAAAAATAAGATAGTAGTGATAATAGCGGTGAATAAATAAGTGAATATAAAAGAAACAGAACAATAATGATAAATATAGAAACAAGATCGTACACGTATATTTTTTAGTGGTACGTGTAAATATATCCTAAGTGCAAACCATACTACCGTCCATTCAGAATCAGTCATGAAATTTATATACTGCCTTCCATCTTATATACCACCAGAAACATAAGGCATGATGTATCCCGTTGTACAACTGGACTCTTTGTATGACAATTGTATGTCCGGTCAGACATATATAAAGTCTGGTCAGATAAACGACATCATAGCAATAGTGAAATAAGATGCGGAGTCTAAGGTGTTGGGGCCATCAGGTCATACTTAAGCATAACTCAGTTTCGAGAGCACCTCTGAAGGTTTAGGTTGGTTGCTGGATCTCTTGCTGAAGATGGGAAACTTATGAAATTCTAGGGTTGCTGTGTTTTTATTTATTCGATTTGTGTTTAACAACTCATTTTTTTCTATCATCTCCCTCATTCAAAGGGAAGAACCTCCTCTGATATGGAAAAAAATAGTTATGGAAATTGATTGAAAAGGAAAGAGACGTTTTATGGAAGGTGGTTAAGAAGGAAATGAATGATTTATGGAGGTTGGTTAAAAAGGA
>SKCR01004911.1:0-78787 GCA_019454045.1 Zanthoxylum bungeanum | reverse complement strand
TTGTGTGAGATCCTTCACACTTTGATGCCATGTATGTCAGAAACCTTTCATGGTCTAGCCTTTAAATGTTCGTTGGGTGTGGACCGATGCACTCAATAATCAAGTACGAAGCAAGATAGGATCCATCGGCCCGTATGTGTACCATAAGGGGTTTAACTATCCATGTGAGTAAGTCACAATTCTTAAAGACTTTGGCCAAAGCCGATCATCTAGGGTGGATCACATCAGTTGTAAAGAATCATGGACATGTCGACATGAGATGTGCGCCTTGGAAACTTGACGGTGTATTCTATATTTCCTAAGCACAACTCGGATAGCCTACAACGGAAGGATTGTTAAAAATATGTGATGACCTCGACATGTATAGTTCAAAAAGGTCGTTCGAGTTCTTCGCGAATTTGGAGGTGGCCGAATTGCGTACATACTATCTAGGCTTATATGACGAACGTGTCTGAACTTAGTGAGTCACAATATGAAGTGTACTCGTTGAGCACTTGGGTAGCCGATTATTTTTGATAAAAAATAATATTCGATATTATATTTATCAACTAAGATAATCAAGTGTTATTGGATAACATTGATTATTTACTTTGACCTAATTGGATTAATTCAATAATTACACAATGACTTAATTGTAAAATCATAATTATCTCTATTATTTGAGGATATTATGGTAATTGTAAGTATATAATAATAGGTGGTTTTGGCTTGATTTAATTGGATTAAATCAAAGTGGAAAATATTTAACTAATACATTTTCCTAATCATTCGCTTGATTTAATTGGATTAAATCAAAGTGGGAGAAAATGGATATTAATCACACCTAATTATACATGTTTGGACAAATTGGATTAAGCCCACTTAAAAGTTGCTTACAATTTTTATTAATTAAAAATTGTCTAAGTTTTGCTATAAATAGCAAGCTTTAAAAAGGTTTTAATTCCAAGTACAAGAATAAGTATAAGCATAAGCAAAAGCTTGAGTAAGCTATACACAAGTAATTCTTGAGAGATTAGCCTATTTTAGAGAAGTGTTTAGAGAAGCTTGTGAGGTCTCTACAATATTTCATCTAGGAGAAATCAAGATTGGATCTTGAAGTGAAGCTTGTTAGCATTGGAAACAAGATTGGATCTTAGAGTCAAGCTTGCACACCTTGGAGGTTCTCCAACAATTTCAACAAATGAGAGGTAGATTGGATCTTGCATTAAGCTTACTACGTAATGTTTGATCTTCTCCTAAGCTATGTTCATTTGTGTATTATATGCATGATCACATAGCTTAATGTTGAAATAAGTCTAATCAATTGTGTTAGGATACTTTAGAAGTATAAAAATAACATGCTTATGAACTAGGTCAAAGATGTTCATGTTGGACATGAAACAATTAATAAGAGTTTGGAACTCTAGATTAAAGCTTAGAGTTATAGTTACCATTCTAGAATCACTGGACCACATTTGGGTGACCTAGAATTATTCATGAGACGTTTCTTACTGGGATTCTATTTTAGGTTGTAATTTGATTCTAAGAAAGGCATATAAATATTTAGAATTTATATATGTTTATTTTATAATATGTGTTGTGGTTGGTTTTGAAATTAAAATTATTTTGGGTGATTTTAAAGTGTTTTAAAGGGTTTTTGTTTTTAGAAAATAAAATAAAATAAAAAAATTCTCAAGAGGGAGGCGTTGTAGCGCCATTGCTTGGCGTTGCAGCGTCTTGCATGCAGCAAGCTGCTACATGCAGCGCACGCTGCAAGCGCACTAGGTGCGCACGGGTCCGAAAATTTTTGAAATTTTTTCGGTTTTTATCTCGATCATTTTTCCGATCCAGATTTATTTCTGATTTTTCCCTAAAACACTTGAAAATAAAATACTATATTTTATTAATTTTAAAAATACACTTTTACTTGATATCTACGAGTTAGACCCATTTCTGCTGCGCTGGACACCAATCTGACCATAGGGGTTCAACAAATTTGGACAATATGCGATATAAATCAAACAAATTTGATAAAGTGAATAATACATTTATTATTATTACAATAATCAATTCTGTTTACAATACATGAAGCTCTATGACATAAATCCCAAAAATCTCCCACTTGGGCTAGAGCAAATGGGACATGTCATGTAATCCTAAACCCTTTAGGTGACCTCCAAACACTTTAGCCGATAAGGTCTTTGTAAACGGATCAGCCAAGTTATCTGCGGATGGAATCTGCGTGACAGCGACATCTCCTCTCTGCACTATCTCTCTGATGAGGTGATATTTCCTCTCAATATGCTTACCCCTCTTGTGTTTTCTTAGTTCTTTGGAGTTCGCCACTGCACCACAATTATCGCAATAAAGTGTGAGTGGTTTATCCATATCTGGAACAACTTCCAAATCTGCCAAGAACTTACGGAGCCAGACTGCTTCCTTAGCTGCTTCACAAGCTGCTACATATTCAGCCTCTATGGTGGAGTCAGCAATATAAGATTTCTTAATGCTCATCCATACTATAGCCCCACCACCTAGGGTGAACACAGATCCAGATGTTTTTCTAGAATCAACATCCGTCTGGAAATCAGAGTCAATATATCCTTTCAGAATCTTATCCTGACTTGTATATACAAGCATATAATTTCTCGTTCTCCAAAGATACTTGAGAATATATTTCACCGCTACCCAATGATCTAATCATGGGTTGGATTGAAACCTACTGACTACTCCCACTGTAAAACAGATGTCCGGTCTCGTGCATAACATAGCATACATAAGACTTCCAACTGCTGAAGTATATGATATATGTCTCATCTCCTCAACTCCTTGAGGTGTCTTAGGAGACCGTTCCTTAGACAAATGAATTCCATGTCTGAAAGGTAAATTACCTTTATTGGAATTCTGCATACCAAATCGCACAAGAATCTTGTCGATATAGGTTGCTTGAGACATTGTTAACAGTCATTTCTTGCGATCATGAATGATCTGAATCCTAAGTACATAACTTGCCTCTCCCAAATCTTTCATTTGGAATTGGTTAGCTAGCCATATTTTCACGTCCGATAATATCTTTACATCATTCCCAATGAGTAAAATATCATCAACGTATAACACAAGGAAAATCACATTCTCATCAATGCTGCGCTTGTAGACACAAGGCTCATCGATGTTCTGTTCAAAGTTATAAGACTTGATCGTAGTATCAAACCTTATGTTCCAAGATCTAGATGTTTTCTTAAGTCCATAAATGGACCTTTGCAACTTGCAAACTTTGGGCTCTTGACCTTGGGTAATGAACCCCTCTGGTTGTACCATATAGATACTCTCATCAAGATTGTCATTCAATAATGCAGTCTTGACATCCATTTGCCAAATCTCATAGTCATAATAAATGGCAATGGAAAGAAGAATCCTGATGGATTTAAGCATGGCTACTGGCGAGAAAGTTTCTTCATAGTCAACTCCATCTTTTTGGGTATAACCATTTGCCACTAGCCTAGCCTTGAAAGTCTATACTTTCCCATATATTCCTTTTTTTCTCTTGTAGATCGACTTGCAACCTATGGTTTACTCCATCAGGTTGGTCTACAAGTTCCCAGACTGAGTTAGAGTACATAGACTTCATCTCGAGGTTCATGGCTTTGAGCCATTCCTCTTTATCAGTATCTTCCATTGCACTATGATAGGTCAATGGATCATCTATACCATCACAAGATGCAACAACTTGCACCTCACCATTTCCTAGATAGTGTTCAGGTTGTCTTACAACCCTCCCACTACGTCTAGGTGGTATGGTTTCCTGATAAACTTGCATCTGACTTTCATATGTATAAGGTGTAATGTCTTTGTCAACATTTGACAATGGTGTACTGGTCGTACCAGCAAGTAACTCCTCAAGTAACATTTTACTTCGAGGTTTGAACTCTCTCATATAGTCCTCCTCAAGAAATATAGCATTTGTTGACACAATACTTTATTATCTTCTGGACTATAAAAGAAATTTCCCCTAGTTTCCTTAGGATAGCCTACAAATAGGCACACATGTGAACGTGGTTCCAACTTAATAGTCTTGTTCTTTAGCACATGTGTCAGACACCCCCATATGCGGAAATGTCACAAACTAACTTTACGACCATTCCACAACTCTAAGAGAGTCTTAGAAACAGACTTGGAAGGAACTACATTCAGGATATACATTGCAGTTTGCAATGCATACCCCCATAACGAACTAGGTAGAGTGCTATAATTAAACATTGATCTCATCATGTCTAGTAGGGTCTGATTTCTCCTTTCTGCAACACCATTTTTTTGTGGTGTTCCAAGTGCTGTGAGCTGTGAAATAATTTCATGCTCAACTAAGAATTCCTCAAAATCTCTATCAATGTATTCTCCTCCACGTTCTGATCGTAGAATTTTGATGCTTTTACCTAATTGGTTCTCAACCTCAGCATGATACTCTTGAACTTTTCAAATGTATCTGACTTGTGCTGCATTGGGTAAACATACCATATCTAGAATAATCGTCAATGAAAGTGACGAAGTATTCAAAACCACCTCGGGCTTTTACATTCATCGGTCCGCAAACGTCTGAATGTATTAGCTCAAGTATTTCTTTGGCTCTTATTCCTTTTCCAATAAAAGGTCTCTTGGTCATTTTGCCTTCTAGACAGGATTCGCAGACAGGTAAAGTACCGAGTTTTAACTGATTTAAAACTTCGTTCTTAATTAGTCTATCTATCCAGTCAAGGTTAATGTGACCAAGTCTAAGGTGCCATAAATAGGTATCATCATGAGAAATCTTTTTATGTTTAGTTTTAGATCTTTTAATATTAAACATTTCAGTATTAAGCAATGATTCATGCATTAACGGCCTTAATACATATAGATTGTTTTCAGAGTTTCCTGTGCATATCTTTAATCCATTTCTACTAATAAAAACTGACTTATTATTAAATGAAATATAAAAACCACATTCCATAAGTTTTGTTACAGAAATCAAATTCCTGCGAAAATCAGAAATATATAGCGCATCATTCAAACACAAATAACTTTTATTAAAGTTTAATTTGGAATCTCCATCTGCTTTAGCTGAAACAACATCTCTTGTCCCAACTCTCATAGTAAAGCTACCTTCAGCAAGGTCCCTCCATGAGTCAAATAGCTGCAAAGAACAACAACCATGGTTAGTGGCACCAAAATCAACAATCCATATGGATTTATCATCCTCCACCAAAATTGACTCAATGACAAGTAAATCGTATTTACATGTATTCTTCTTCTCTTTAAGCTCTGCAAGGTATTTGGGATTATTTCTTTTCCAATGCCCTTGTTGTTCACAATGGAAATATTTTCATTTGGCATTGGTTCATTTGGAGCTTTTGTTGTTCTTCTTTTTCATTGGTTCTGCCTTTACCTTCTAATTGCCTTTCTTCTTCTTCTTTGCAGATTTAGAAGATTCGGAAATATTTTCCTCGGCATTGAGACTACGAGGACCGTTCATAACAGACTCGTAATTGGTGAGCTCATTCAGCAGTTCAGTCAACGTGAAAGTCAACTTGTTCATAGAACAGTTGCTCTTAAACTGTAGGAAACTCTTCGAAAGGGTTTCCATGATCATTGTCACCTGGCTTTGCACATTGATATGTGCACTATGGGTTTCAGCTATATTAAAATGAGCCATCATCCTTAACACATGGTCTTGGACTGATGTGGCTTCCTTCATTCTAGCGGTCAATACAGAGGCAATTGCCTCATGTTGTTTCCGGTCTGAAGGTTGCCCAAACATATTCTGTAATGACTGTATAATCATTGATGTTGTCGCCATATGCTCATACTGTGCAGCAATAACCTCAGACATGGATGCTATCAAATAGTTATGGGCTTTTTCATCAGCTTTAATCCAATTATTATAGACATTACGTGCAGCTCTACCAGCATTTGGTGCTGGCTCAGAAGGACATTCCTCCATTATGACAAATTCAAGGTCTTCACAGACCAAGATAGCATTCATGTCACTTTTCCATTTAACATAATTATCTCTGGCTAATTTTTCATGTTGTTTGATAATGGAGATTATTGCAGATGTCATGGCTGAAAAAATAATAAACGCGCATTCAATATTCATTCGTAGTATATTAAAATTGTCAAACATTTAGGCATAAAATTAAACATGATGCATGATCAATGTATAATGAATTAGAAACCTAGAAGAATTACTATGCCACAATTATCTATCATCCTAAAAATAAATATCAACGTAGGGTAGGTCAAGTATTCGCATGATAGACTGAGACATTCTCAATTGATTAATATATCTGAAATAACTCTTATTCCTATATTAATCAACTACTGTTATTTTGATCAAGGAAGCTTTGATTAAAAACTTAATCATTCCTTTGTGAGTGTGACCCATTATTCCGGCACCCTTGGACTTAACTAGTGAAGTGCCGTCGTAGGGTAGGTCAAATCATCATATACATCTAGAGTCTCTATCCTTTAGGAATCCAAACCTGATATTAACCCAAAAAGACACCATCTGTAGGGGGACGAAAGCAAAGCCGTCCCGAGACGCCTATTGAATCTCATGTTTCTGGATAACAATTGAGATAGCGGGATATATTGTGGTATACCCCTCTCCCATTCACTATTAAAAAGTGTAAGGTTTCTATCTCACTAGTATTTTATGAATCTTAAATTATGCTCGGCTAAAGTCATAACCTTAATTAATACTAGTTGATAATTTAGTGATCTAACCAATTTTAACTCTTAAAATTTTATTCATTAATCTCGATTAGTCTCTACTAACCAATTAACTTAATTAAACTAATTTAATCAAGTTGTTATAGTGATCTAATCAATTTAACTCTTAAATTACTAGTCCACTTATAGGTTTTAAAATTTAGAATTCAATGAACGGACCAAATGTCATTAAACCATTTAATCAATAAAAGCACATTATTTATTTCGATGGTACGTGGTATTGTATCCCGAGTGCAGACCATATTACCGTCCATTCGGAACGGCTATGGAATTTACTTCCGAGTTTCCATCCGATATACAAAGGAAAATAATATACTCATAAGGTCCATTTATTTCTAAAACTTGAATTCACAATTTTTAAACCTTTAAACCAATTAATCTTATTAATCTGTTTACATGCATCTTATATTCTTATTTAACTTTTAAATTTACATAAAATCATATTTTATGACTTGAATATCATGCATGTCTACATGTTATGGCATATGAAAATCCAAGAGTAGTCACCCTAGGCTATATGACATGTTAATAAATAATTTAAACATTCATATTAACCTAGGTTTGGGCTGAAAATGTTTGTGTGGTGGTTGACGGGCGTTCGAACGTTTTCAGGCAGTGGAGTAACGTTTGTGTGGCGTTTGACGGGAGTTCAAACGCCTGTCTAAACACTAGAACTGCATTTACTCTGTTCCGGAGCTTCCGGACTCCATTTTGGTCCCCGTTTTTATCTACGGACTCATAACGGAATGTAGTTTTACATACATCCATAAATTACGTTAATCAGGCTCTTATTTTTCTATATTAATCTAATTAGTACAATAAATTCAAGGCATCCATTGGTCTTCAAAACTTGTTCCATGGTATGTTGTTGAGTTCTTCGCGGAATAGGTTCGTAATGAGTCCTTCGCGGCATCGGCTCCTCCAAGTTACAAATTGAGTTACAAAATAGACTTATTACAAAGGAAATGAACTTACAACACTTGAAAGAATATGACTTTATGGTCTTACATTCCCAATACTAAAAATAAGAGCCGGAACAATTAACGATCAACGCAATACATTCATCACATGAATCAAAGTAAATATTCATCACATAAACATTAAAAACCATTCATCTCATGAATCAAATTGTGCCTACTCATCATAACATGCATTTTTAATAATCTATATCTCATATAAATTATTAAAACTAAAATGAGAAGGGTTGAGAAAACTTTTCAACCTTAAGCTCTCGATGCCAATTGTAGGAAACGACTTTCCATAGCGCGACGGAAGTTGCTTGTGGTGGCACCGGGTCCGGTATAGATCTTTAAAATTTTCTTTGCCTTCTCCTTTTATTGTAGTAGCCAAAATCAATCATTTGTTGTCCAACACTCGATCTTCCGAACTATGACTCGAAACCAACAAACTGAAGTGTGGGCTTCACTCACAAAGATCAAATCTCTAAACTATTTAGAGAACAAAGATGTCACAATGGTGTTTGGATTTAGGAATTTCAAATACTCTCACAACACTTTTGAATATTTGAAGTTCTTCTCTTTTTTCTTTCTCACAACAATTGTGTGAATGAATACAAAGTGTTAACCTTATGAAGTGGGAGAAATGGTAGAGATTATATTCTCTTACACAAGCCAACTAACCTTGTCATTAAGCATCTAATACTTTCTTGCAATGGCCAACACAAAAATGTGAATGACATACCAAAGCATAAGAAATGATAAACTAAAGACAAGAACTTTGTCATTAAGCATCTAATGCTTTCTTTCAATGGAAAACACATAAATGTGGAGGTCATACCAAAGCATAAAATGCATTAGCTAATGACAAATATAATAGGTGTATCCATGCCACCCAATAGACATAATTGAAAAAATGTGAATGCCATACCAAAGCATAAGAAATGATAAACTAAAGACAAGAACTTTGTCATTAAGCATCTAATGCTTTCTTTCAATGGCAAACACATAAATGTGGAGGTCATACCAAAGCATAAAATGCATTAGCTAATGACAAATATAATAGGTGTATCCATGCCACCTAATAGACATAATTGATCGGATGACATGGTAAGCCATATGGCTTTGTCTCCAATGGTAAATAAAAATCAATATGTTAATAATGATTTATTTCCCATCAATTATGTTGTAGTAATTATCTTATAATTATTACCAACTTGATTATCTCATAATCAAGGAATTCTATAAAACATTAAGTTAAACTAACTTAACATAGTTTTCATTTGTGACAATAAATATTATTAATCTCATTAATAATATATAGATATAAAGTGAGCATATAATTAGGCAATCTAGTTATATTAGGTTTGCTACAGTTAATCGAGCTAGGACGGGGACCAAATGATTCCGAAATAATAATTAAACTCTTTAATTAAATATTACGAATTATTAACTCCGTATTATTCCACTAAAAACTCGAAGTTGAACTCCTGTTACCGTAGATGGATTAAATAAACCGAACAACTTTGGTGTCCATCGATATAGTCATTACATATGGATATAGCCCTTCACAAATATCTCATAAATAGAGCAAGGTCATAAGTCCGTTAAACCCCTCTAAATATTTTGTCTCTTAAGCACCATTGATTCTATAATGAACAATTAATTCATAACAATTATGAATATAAAACTTTCTATTCGCAATAGAAAAGTTGAGCGCTCAAATTGTTCAAGTCCCGAATCAAATCTTAAAAGAGATATTCATCTGCTTCTCGTAAGAAGAAGTTAATTACATATCTATGTAAAACGTTCACAGCTACATACTAAACCATATCCCTAAAATACGTAGTTAACTTGGAAAATAGAGAAATATTTTTATCCTAAAGTTAAATAATCGGAGAATTTACTTATTCGGAAATTTAGAAAGAAATAAAACAATTATTAACTTGGATAAGAAGTTTCACCTATTTTGTCACTAACTTGTTTATTCTCTTGTATTTTTGCTTTTGTGTGCATTTGTTTTATATTGACGTTTGTGGGTATCGTTGTTGTAAACCCTCACGAGACTACAATGCGTCCACTAGGGACACCTAGGGGTTTAAAGGCTTGTTGCATACGCTAAATGCAACTGTGATCCCTACGAAAATGGCTTAGTTTAATGTTAATTTTAAAGATATGTTATTTTATTTTATTGTTTTGCTCGAGGACTAGCAAAATGTTAGGTTTGGGGGTGTGATGAGTGGTAAATAGATCATTATTTTCCACTCATTTGACTTAATATTTTGTATAGTTTCTTGAGTTTTGTGAATATTTTGATGTGTTTTGTGTTATTTTGTAGATAAATAAAATAACAGGACTTTCTGGAGGTAATTCGGGGCCAAAACAGCGGAAAACGGACAAAAGGGTAAAAATGTAAATTTCTTACTAAAATGTGTTGTTTGCTAAAATGCACCATGCTAAAATGCGACGTCTGCTATCATGCGCCGCTAACGTGTGCCGGACACGTGTCACAATCAGGGAAGTTTGCTAACATGCGCACTTGCTAATGTGCGCTTACCATGTGTCAACATCACAACAAATATGTTAACGTGCGCCGGACACGTGTCACCATCACATGCTGCCGACGCTCATCATTGAAACACGTCATGCTAACGTCAGCGTCGCGATGCACACACCCTTACGCGTCGCGATGCCGAGCCAATAATTCAGCTAATAATTCTGCCGACGCCACGTGTAACCATCTACGTGAAGCTCGTGCCACGGGTCCAAAATCAACGGCTAACGTCAGCGTCGCGATGCACACACCCTTACACGTCGCGACTGTAGGCACTGCATTTTTGCATATAAGTCCCTATGATAAGTCTCATTTGGAGACACTACCTTTTAAGTCGAGGAAGTCGCGGGAAACGGACGTCGGAAGAGAATCGGTATTTTTGTTAGATTATATTCGCTTGTTTAGCTTCGGGTTCGCTTGTTGGACCTCCGTTTTAAAAACACACCAAGCCCATCTCACCCAAGCCCAATCCAAAAAATAATTAAAACATGTCACAAATTAAATCAAATTAAATTAAAACAAATTAAATTAAATTAAATTAAAATCAAATTAAACTAAATCCCTAATTAAAATAAATCATTTCCAAAATTAAATAAATCACTCCCCAAATTTAATATATTACCCACCAAAATTATAAATATCATTTCCTTTAATAAACTAATTAATCGCATCCCTTATTAATTTGATTTATTTCCTTATTCAAACAAATTCATGCAAACCCTAATCCCCTACCCTCTCACTATAAAGATAGCACAAAACCAACCCTATTGCTCTCCTCTCTCACGGTAAAAAGCCAACAAAAAAATAGAAAAATAAATAAACCCTAAAGCCCTTCCTCTCACTTTCTCTTAGCCTCTCCAACTCGGCCTAACCGCAAAGCAACACACCTTCACAACTTCTCCACTCTTCAAAAACGTGAGCCACATAAACGATAAACTGGCCATGCTACAAAGCCTCACGCCAACAGCCACGAAACCTTAACTTCATCAGCCCCTCAATGCATGAATCACCCTGCAACTCTCTCTCACGGCCACACCTTGACATAGACAAGACACTCGGCAATAAGCCTATCAAACACACACCTCAACACCTTCAGCGCACAACTTAACTCCTCACGGCACTCACCTTATTTAACCACACAAAAACTGCCCATAAGCCAAAGGAAAAAGCCCTCATCCATGCACACGTTAATTGCCTTTTAGGATCTTTCACTCCACACGTTGACACCTTACAGAGCCCACAACAAAAACCACCTATGTCCCCTAACCAAAACCCCACGCACCAATACCCACAGCCAACTAGCCCTCTCACGTCCCCAAGCCTTCAAACGATCAGCCCCCACGCACTCAGCCCTTGCTTCAACACGTCAATAGCCATTCATGCCACGTTACAAACAAACCGACACAAACAAAGAACAATAAAGACCCCACTAGACCGAAGCAACACACAGCCCCACAAATCAAAACTGACCCAAACCGGTCCCTAAATCACACCCAAAATACACCCATGAAACAGCCCATCCATTCACCAAAATAGTCCCCTTAAAACAGACCCAAAAACTACCCTAAAATAATAAGTAAGCAGCAGCAAACAGCAGCCAAAAATGAAACAAACAGTGACCAAAATACAGCAGCAAACAGCAGGGAAACAGAGTCAAAACAGTAGCTTGAGCAGCGAAACAGCGAGGAAAGACGCAAACCAATGAACCAGAAAAGTTGCGGAGCTTTAACCCTTCCGATCACCGTGAAACGCGAGTCCGAGAGTCGAGGAAAAAGGTTAGACCTGAGGGAACTTTTCACATCCATTTTTATTCATATTTTCACTGTTTATTGAATCTTATTTCATGATTATTGTGGAGTGATGCATGTTGTGGCCCTTGAATAGATAGAAAATGCATGTATTGTGAAATGGTGTATGTTGTGGCCCTTGAATAAAACGGAAAATGTGTCGCCTCTTGTGGTATATAGGATGGAAACCCTGACATAAATTTAATAGCCGATTCCGAATGGACGGTAGTATGATCTTTACTCGGGATACAACTCCACATACCACTCGAGTAAACGGCGCATATTTTGTTTTATGTTGTTTTGATTAATTTATTATTCGCTATTTGATTTCTGCACGTTATTTGTTTGTGTAATGATGTGATAAAGCGCATGGGCTTAGTAAGTTGGATCAAATTTTCTCTATGTTGAGGGATTAAAAACCTTTGTCACGATATTTTGCCGCGCCGGATGATGTATATTCGATTGGATGTAAGATGTGTTCAATCGGGTATACGAAGTCCGATATTGCTATCTTTATTTTTATATGCATTATGATATTGTGCGCATGGGCTTAGTAAGTTGGATCAAAGGTTCTCTATGTTGAGGGATTAAAAACCTTTGCCACGATGCTTCGCCGCGCCGGATGATGTATATTCGATTGGATGTAAGATGTGTTCAATCGGGTATACGAAGTCCGATATTGTTGTCTTTATTTTTATATGCATTATGTTATTAGCGCATGGGCTTAGTAAGTTGGATTAAAGGTCCTCCATTTCGAGGGGTTAAAATCCTTTACCACGATGTTTTTCCGCGTCGGATGATGTATATTTGGTTGAATGTGAGATGTGTTCAATCGGGTATACGAAGTCCGATATTGTTGTCTTTATTTCTTATATGCATTGTGTTATTAGCGCATGGGCTTAGTAAGTGCGATTAAAGGTCCTCTATTTCGATGGGTTAAAATCCTTTACCACGATGTTTTGCCGCGCTGGATGATGTATATTCGATTGAATGTGAGATGTGTTCAATCGGGTATACGAATTCCGATATTGTTGTCTTTATTTTTAGATGCATTATGATGTGATGCTCATGGGCTTAGTAAGTTGGTTTAAAGGTCCTCCATTTCGAGGGGTTAAAGAACCTTTACCACGATACTTCACCGCGCCTTTTATTTCGTTATTCGCTTTTCTCTGTATGTCATCTTCTTGCATAATCATGCATCATGTTGCAATGCGCATGGGCTCATCGAGTTGGATTAAAGGTCTTCCATCTTGAGGGATAAAAAGCCTAAAGGGTACCTTTGCCACAACGATTTGCCGCGCCTTTTAGCCCGTTATTATTTATTAGGTGTCATCTATTCATCCATTCACGTATGTGCCATGTTGTTTACTGCATTTTGGAGGACACTGCTGTAACTCTGTTCGAACGCGTTTCAGAACGCCGCACGAACGCATGTTTTCTGTCTCAGTTCGTTCGAATGCGTTTACGAACGCTACTCGAACGCGAACCTTTTGTTTATCGTTCGAACGCGGTTACGAACGCCGCACGAACACCCACGGTAAACAGACCCACTTTCATCATCTCTCATGCATGGTTACCCATTTTGTCATTTGCCTTTTTTTGATTGTTTATGTTCTCACATTTAGTCATTTATTGTGTTCACAGGGTCACATGTTCGTTTCCATGATGCATGTTTACATGATAGTTATCTACTTATGCTTCTGCATTCATCCATTCAACATGTTCATGAAGTTATATGCTTGTCGTTATTCCGATTTGCTTTCATGCGTGATTGTACAATTATTATCTAATGGCATGCCTATGATCAAATGTAATGTGCTTATGACATTGTATGTTTGCTGTAAATTGGGACATAGATTATATGTAAATAGGTTGTATGCAAATTGGGACATAGATTGTATGCAAATATGGTATATGCAAATTCGGACATAGGTTGTATGCAAATATGAAGATGTGTTACATATGAACTTAGATGAACTTTTGATGCATGCATGCGACCTTATGAGTAAATTATCCCTTAGGAATATATGTTGCTAGACTCGATTAAATTATTGCACAAATTATTTTATTACAAGTGGCATAAGTAAGGGACCATTCGAACCCAACGGTTTGAGGTCTTCCCTTGTGAGGGGTGAGTGCGGCCTTAAATCATTTTTCCCGGTTCACACCGAATGGCGACTCCATTATTCTCCGGTTTAGTCCCTCGCGGGCTACTCCGTACTCCCAACCGGGCCGCGAGCCCGGAACAGCATACGTCGCTCAGTTTCTGTGTTCCCACAGTCTAGCGACTCCACTGGGGATAGAGAATCGGCCCCGAAATAATGTCTTGTAATATTATGATTTGTGATTTAATTAACCGTGTCTACTGTGGGTTAAAAGGGGTTTAATCAAATGCACTTTTAAGGCTGTGTAATGGTTTGGTGTCTTCCTTCATTCACTACCTTTCTATAAGGAAAAACTGTGAAGGCACCTAGATAATCATTTACTCGTAGCCTATTGTGATGGACTAATTTGGAGGACCCGTTGTTTATTCCTGTCACCAAGCGATAAGAGCCTAAGAGGCTATGGTACTTAAGAGAGCCTCGCTCCACCCTCCATCTGGGGAATCTACAACGGGAAATCCATCTGACAGTCAGTCACACACCATAACTCGTTGGCACGTACTGTAAGGTATAAAAAAAGTGTGCTCACTTGGTTGCTCAAACCCTTGAGTGTAGAGATCTAGTTGTGGGAAATCCTTCGCCAGCGAGAGTCTTTGTCTACACTCCCACAAACCCACACGTAGACCGGGGTTGTATGGCCTATAGAAACTATTTCCTTGTGCTTGTGGACCATCCTCATTTGGATGCAGTTGGGTCTCTTGTCAGAAATGCGAACTTGTTGGGCCATTTAAACTGGGACGAGTTCATATCCTATGACAATTGGGCCAAAAGCTTCTGAAATGTTGATGGGCCACTCTGTAGAAATTATTTATGTATGCTTGTGTTTGGGAACATTGTTTTTTGGATCCATTCGGACCTTTTATCATGAGGTATGGGCTTGTTTGGCCATTTAAACTGGGACAAGAACGTATCTTATGATGATTGGGCCAAAAGCTCCTAAAACGCCAATGGGCCATTATATGTTTGTGTTTGGGAGCATTATCATTTGGATACGGTTGGACTTCTTGCCATGAGATGTGAACTTGTTGGGCCATTTAAACTGGGACGAGTTCACTCGTATGACAGTTAGCCCAAAAGCTTCTAAAATGACGATGGGCCGATTTGCATGAAGATTTTAATGAGTTGATATATTCCTTGTATCGCATGCATCTCATTCATCTCATGCATACATATATCATGTTAACACCCTCTATGTCCATAAAAGACATCATAGATTCCTGTTGGGTTAGAAAAGAGGGAAGACTCACTAAAAAACCGGTAACAGATATGAGTACATCCGATAATGAGGTATCTCGGATATATCAGTTGGAAAACGGTTTCACCAAAATCACTGAACAGTTGCAAGCCTTGACTACTTCTGTGGCTGGTATGGCTGTACCCCGTGCTGGGGGGAATTCTGAGAATGTGAGGCGCGAGGAGCCTCCGAATGGGTTGGGGGATGATATCCCCGCTTTTGATGACGACATGGCAGAGTATGCAACAGGCAGAGTGATTGGGTCTCAGGCAGAATTTCAGAAGCTTCGGGATCAGGTTGAAATAGTTACCCGCAAAATGAAGGGTAAACATGACGAGTTTCTAGACTATGAGGCGATGACTTTTGAGGAACAATTGCCTGCTCAGTTCAAGATGCCGGATATGGCCAAGTTCAACGGGAATGGGGATCCGAGGGTCCACCTCCGACAATATGTGTCAGTTATGAGTTCAGTGGGCCTGACACAGCGCCAAGTTCAGAAGATGTTTGGGATGTCACTTGAGGGGGCACTCTTAGTGTGGTACCATAGCCTTGAAAGAAAGGTTAAGGAGGATTTGAGGGAATTGGCAGATGCATTTCTGAAACAGTATGTTACAGACTTGGAGATTGATTTGTCACTCCGTGATTTGGAGAACACTAAACAGAAGCCGGAAGAAAGCTTCAAGGAATATGTGGACCGCTGGAGAAGCCAGCTTCTGAAGATGCAGACTCGGCCCTCAGAGAAGGACCAAATCAAAATGATCTTAAAAGGCACCAAGCCCTCCATTTATGGCAAGTTGAGGAGAATGACCTCCATGATTGTAGATTTTCGACAGTCGATGGAAACTGTCATGGATATAGAAGAATAAGAAGAAGAAGCTGAGAACAGAAAGTTCTATGGCCATAATAGGAGGACTTTTGGGGGGCATTATGAAACTAAGCCCTCTACTGCTGAGGTTGCTGCCATCAAGAACCGGCATTTCTCTAACCTGGGGAAACCTTTATTAAAGGTGATTGAGAAGCTGAAAATGCAAGGACTTCTAAAACCTTTGGAACCTATGCCATTTCCGAACCATGTACCACCGTACCTCAACCTAAACCAGTATTGTTACTTCCATCAAGAAAAAGGCCATGACACCGACAACTGCACCCGCCTTAGGCATGAGGTCCAAAACCTCATTGACTGCCATAAAATACCCAACCAGAAAAAGAACAACCCAACACACACATGAACCCTCAACCATAAAGCCACTCAACCACCCAGGCTTCTTGCATTGAGATAAAGGATAACAGTGAAGAACCATAGGCCAAGGAAGAAGGCAATGTTGCGAATGATGAAGTTATTCCTCCTAGTTTATTTGATCCTGCATTTTTAATATAGACATTGATTTAGTCTACATGTTCGAACCATTTTCTTAAATGATAATAAAGACGTTCATTTCGCTGAATCTCTTCTGCAATATGAGTATATTTGAGAAAAGCATTCAACCTTGGTACTATGAAATTTAGTGATGTTTAGAACACGGGGAATCCTCCGAATAAGCAAGCAAAAAAGATAAGATATCCATTCAGAAATTGGGAAATGTGGGCAGTGAAAATGACAGACTTGGAAGGGAATTAGCTCACCGAGCCGATCAACGTAGACATATTGAAGCAGTGGCTTGCCTAAGGAAAAGAAGATTGAGCAGTCACCAAGAGAATTGGAAGAAGACCTAACCTGACGGGATAGGAACATTCATGCATGCATACATGTAACACATTTTTCATCCTTTTGTGTTTGTTTTGTGTTCACAGGTTTTGAAGAAGAAAAGAGAAAGCGGCAAAGAACAAGTTAATCAGAAACGGTGAAAAGCACAGTATCAGATTCGGGTAATAATCCTAGGGTTGAGGTCCATTTGAGTTTGAGTTTTGGGTATGTCACTCTGATGGTGAGGCCCACATTAGCATCAACATCATTCTTGCCGAGTATGGCACTCTTGGGGCGAGGCCCACATTAGTTTCAGTATCAGTCTTACCGGGTATGGCAATCTGGGGGTGAGGCCCACGTCATTATCAGTAGCTTGGGGACGAGTCCCAGGGTGGAGGCCCATATCAGTATCAGTCAGGGGGCGAGGCCCACCTCAGTACCAGTTTGGGGGGCGAGGCCCCACATCAGTATCAATTTTGGGGCGAGGCCCACATCAGTTTGAGTGCAAGACCCACATCAGCATCAATCTGGGGGCGATGCCACAGTCAGCTCAGTTCGGGACTAAAGCCCACATTCAGTACAATTCAAGAACAAAGCCCACAGTCGGCTCAATTTGGGAATAAAGCCCACATTCAGTGCAATTCAGGAACAAAGCCCACAGTCAGCTCAGATCGGGGATAAAGCCCACATTCAGTACAATTCAAGAACAAAGCCCACAGTCAGCTCAGATCGGGGATAAAGCCCACATTCAGTGCAGTTCATGAACAAAGCCCACAGTCAGCTCAGATCGGGGATAAAGCCCACATTCAGTACAGTTCAGGAACAAAGCCCACAATTAGCTCAGATCGGGGATAAAGCCCACATTCAGTGCAGTTCATGAAAAAAGCCCATAGTCAGCTCGTATCGGAGATAAAGCCCACATTCAGTACAGTTCGGGAATACAGCCCAGGAGAATAAAGCTATATCTTGACACAGTTCGGGAATACAGCCTAGAGGAATAAAGCTCTCTCTCAACACAGTTCAGGAATACAGCCCAGGGGAATAAAACCCTCTCTCAGCACAGTTCGGGAACAAAGCCTGGGGGAATAAAGCTCTATCTTAACACGATTCGGGAAAAAAGCCTAGGGGAATAAAGCCCACTTTTAAAGCAGTTCGGGAACAAGGCCCAGGGGAATAAAGCCCTCTCTCAACGCAATTCGGGAACAAAGCCCAAAGGTCAAAGCATCTCAGGATAACAAGTAAATTAAGCAACAGCTGGCGAGCCAGGTAAGTAAAAATGCATGCATAACTTTGATAGCATTGTCATTGTCACACACTGCACAAGTCCCATCAAAGTGGGGGTGACTGTAGGCACTGCATTTTTGCATATAAGTCCTTATGATGAGTCTCATTTTGAGACACTACCTTTTAAGTCGAGGAAGTCGCGGGAAACGGAAGTCGGAAGGGAATCGGTATTTTTGTTAGATTATATTCGCTTGTTTAGCTTCGGGTTCGCTTGTTGGACCTCCGTTTTAAAAACACACCAATCCCATCTCACCCAAGCCCAATCCAAAAAATAATTAAAACATGTCACAAATTAAATCAAATTAAATTAAAGCAAATTAAAATCAAATTAAAATAAATCCCTAATTAAAATAAATCATTTCCAAAATTAAATAAATCACTCCCCAAATTTAATATATTATCCACCAAAATTATAAATATCATTTCCTTTAATAAACTAATTAATCATCTCCCTTATTAATTTGATTTATTTCCTTATTCAAACAAATTCATGCAAACCCTAATCCCATACCCTCTCACTATAAAAATAGCACAAAACCAACCCTATTGCTCTCCTCTCTCACGGCAAAAGGCCAACAAAAAAACAGAAAAATAAATAAACCCTAAAGCCCTTCCTCTCACTTTCTCTTAGCCTCTCCAACTCGGCCTAACCACAAAGCAACACACCTTCACAACTTCTCCACTCTTCACAAACGTGAGCCACATAAACGATAAACTGGCCATGCTACAAAGCCTCACGTCAACAGCCACGAAACCCTAACTTCATCAACCCCTCAATGCATGAATCACCCTGCAACTCTCTCTCACGGCCACACCTTGACATAGACAAGACACTCGGAAATAAGCCTATCAAACACACACCTCAACACTTTCAGCGCACATCTTAACTCCTCACGGCACTCACCTTATTTAACCACACAAAACTGCCCATAAACCAAAGGAAAAAGCCATCATCCATGCACACGTTAATTGCCCCTTAGGATCTTTCACTCCACACGTTGACACCTTACAGAGCCCACAACAAAAACCACATACGTCCCCTAACCAAAACCCCATGCACCAATACCCACAGCCACCTAGCCCTCTCACATCCCCAAGCCTTCAAACGATCAGCCCCCACGCACTCAGCCCTTGCTTCAACACGTCAATAGCCATTCACGCCACATAACAAACGTAACAAACAAACCGACACAAACAAAGAACAATAAAGACCCCACTAGACCGAAGCAACACACAGCCCCACAAACCGAAACTGACCCAAACCGGTCCCTAAATCATACCCAAAATACACCTTGAAACAGCCCCTCCATTCACCAAAACAGTCCCCTTAAAACAGACCCAAAAACTACCCTAAAACAGTAAGAAAGCAGCAGCAAACAGCAGCCAAAAATGCAACAAACAGTGACCAAAATACAGCAGCAAAATAGCAGTGAAACGGAGTCAAAACAGTAGCTTGAGCATCGAAACAGCGAGGAAAGACGCAAACCAGTGAACCAGAAAAGTTGCGGAGCTTTAACCCTTCCGATCACCGTGAAACGCGAGTCCGAGAGTCGACGAAAAAGGTTAGACCTGAGGGCACTTTTCACATCCATTTTTATTCATATTTTCACTGTTTATTGAATCTTATTTGCATGATTATTGTGGAGTGATGCATGTTGTGGCCCTTGAATAGATAGAAAATGCATGTATTGTGAAATGGTGTATGTTGTGGCCCTTGAATAAAACGGAAAATGTGTCGCCTCTTGTATGATGGAAACCCGGACATAAATTTCATAGCCGATTCCGAATGGACGGTAGTATGATCTGTACTCGGGATACAACTCCACGTACCACTTAAGTAAACGACGCATATTTTGTTTTATGTTGTTTTGATTCTTTTATTATTCGCTATTTGATTTCTGCATGTTATTTGTTTGTGTAATGATGTGATAAAGGACATGGGCTCAGTAAGTTGGATCAAAGGTTCTCTATGTTGAGGGATTAAAAACCTTTGTCACGATGTTTTGCCGCTCCGGATGATGTATATTCGATTGGATGTAAGATGTGTTCAATTGGGTATACGAAGTCCGATATTGCTATCTTTATTTTTATATGCATTATGATATTGTACGCATGGGCTTAGTAAGTTGGATCAAAGGTTCTCTATGTTGAGGGATTAAAAACCTTTGCCACGATGCTTCCCCACGCCGGATGATGTATATTCGATTGGATGTAAGATGTGTTCAATCGGGTATACGAAATCCGATATTGTTGTCTTTATTTTTATGTGCATTATGTTATTAGCGCATGAACTTACTAAGTTGGATTAAAGGTCCTCCATTTCGAGGGGTTAAAATCCTTTACCACGATGCTTTACCGCACCCGATGATGTATATTCGGTTGAATGTGAGATGTGTTCAATCGGGTATACAAAGTCTGATATTGTTGTCTTTATTTCTTATATGCATTGTGTTATTAGCGCATGGGCTTAGTAAGTGCGATTAAAGGTCCTCTATTTCGAGGGGTTAAAATCATTTACCACGATGATTTGCCGCTCCGGATGATGTATATTCGGTTGAATGTGAGATGTGTTCAATCGGGTATACGAAGTCCGATATTGTTGTTTTTATTTTTATATGCATTATGATGTGATGCACATGGGCTTAGTAAGTTGGATTAAAGGTCCTCCATTTCGAGGGGTTAAAGAACCTTTACCACGATACTTCACCGCGCCTTTTATTTCGTTATTCGCTTTTATCTGTATGGCATCTTCTTGCATAATCATGCATCATGTTGCAATGCGCATGGGCTTATCGAGTTGGATTAAAGGTCCTCCATCTTGAGGGATAAAAAGCCTAAAGGCTACCTTTTCCACAACGATTTGTCGCGCCTTTTAGCCCGTTATTATTTATTAGGTGTTATCTATTCATCCGTTCACGTATGTGCCATGTTGTTTACTGTATTTTGTAGGTCACTGATGTAACTCTATTCGAACGCGTTTCAGAACGCCGCACGAACGCATGTTTTCTGTCCCAGTTCATTCGAACGCGTTTACGAACGCTACTTGAACGTGAACCTTCTGTTTATCATTCGAACGCGGTTACGAACGCCGCACAAACGCCTACGGTAAACAGACCCACTTTCATCATTTCCCATGCATGGTTACTCATTTGTCATTTGCCTTTTTTTGATTGTTCATGTTCTCGCATTTAGTCATTTATTGTGTTCACATGGTCACATGTTCGTTTCCATGATGCATGTTTACATGATAGTTATCTACTTATGCTTCTGCATTCATCCATTCAACATGTTCATGAAGTTATATGCTTGCCGTTATTCCGATTTGCTTTCATGCGTGATTGTACAATTATTATCCACTGGCATGCCTATGATCAAATGTAATGTGCTTATGACATTGTATGTTTGTCGTATTTCAATTTATATTTATGCATGCAAATTGGGACATAGATTATATGCAAATAGGTTGTATGCAAATTGGGACATAGATTGTATGCAAATATGGTATATGTAAATTCGGACATAGGTTGTATGCAAATATGAAGATGTGTTACATGTGAACTTATGAGTAAATTATCCCTTAGGAATATATGTTGCTAGACTCGATTAAATTACTGCACAAATCATTTTATTACAAGTGGCATAATTAATGGACCATTCTGAACCCAGCAGTTTGAGGTCTTCCCTTGCGAGGGGTGAGTGTGGCCTTAAATCATTTTTCCCGGTTCACACCAGGTGGCGACTCCATTATTCTCCGGTTTAGTCCCCTGCGGGCTACTCCATACTCCCAACCGGGCCGCGAGCCCGGAACAGCATGCGTCGCCCAGTTTCTGTGTTCCCACAGCGACGCCGAGCCAATAATTCAGCTAATAATTCTGCTGATGCCACGTGTAACCATCTACGCGAAGCCCGTGGCACGGGTCCAAAATCAACGGTGCGTCGCAATGAGAAAGATGTCACGCGTCGCGACGTAAGGGGTCAGAATTTGCCTATAAATTGAGGCCGATTTCATAATTCCAATTCATACTTTCTTCTAAGGAACTCCTTAAGAAACTAAGAAAATTGTATCTTGTTTGTTTATTTACAATTTTCTGTATTTAATTTTATTTACTTTTCGCAATAGTACTTTCTTTTCTTTACTTTTCAGTTCTTATTTTACTTTTCAGCATGAGGATGTAACTCCCCCTACTGGGGTGAAAGGTAAAGCTTTTATTACTAATATTTATATTAATCTCCCATAATTATAATATATAAACTATTTAAAACCTGACTTAATGAGGATACCGCCTTTATGGTCGGTTGGACTTAATAAAATTGATTTTTAACCTGACTAAACTGGATATCGCCTGAATGGTCGATTGGAATTAATCACAAATTTGACTTAATCAGGATACTGCCTATATCGTCGGTTGGTAATATCATGCAAAGTTAATATATTATAATAAGGGAGATATCTAAAATAGTAGTAATAAAACTGGATCTTCTAACCCACAACATTTTCTTTTATTGTATTTTACCTTTTTAATTTCCAAGCATTTACTTTATGTCATTTACTTTATTTAAGTTTTTACTAGCCTTAGATATGTGTGGTAACTAAACCCGTTATCTGGGGTTGTGATGAATTCTAATATCACTGGTTTATAAGTGGTTACTTTACGGTTTGGGTAATATAAAGGTTTATTTATTGAGTCTCAGTCTTAATATTTCTTGTTAACTGGCCATTAATAAGATGATTTGGTAAACTTAAAATGAACTTGGAAAATGGATTTTAGGTTTAAGCCCTAGACTCAATAGCTCACGATCTTCCTTAAGTATAGATAACCCTTTATAGATTTCCTTACAAGATATGAATATACCTGTCGGGCGGAGGTAGCCATAATTGGAACTTAATCTTAATGAATTCGGGTAATTTGGTTGACATAGGAATATGATTAATTAGGTTACACTGGGTATTTGTATCTGACCATCGGAAGAGGCTTTTGCATAATTTCGTGTTCCATGTTAATAAACCAATATATTGCACAAACATGAAATAACCACTTCATCTTTAAAAGATATTGGAATGATTCACAACCCTAGATAGTTTCATAACATTGAATTCTCATCAATCTACTTTTGCGCTGTTTTATTTACCTGTTTTAATTTTAAAGTCTCCTTCCAATCAAACAACCAATATATTAGATACTTGTAAAAATTTGGCTTAATAAATTAATAGCTTATGTATTAAGTCCTCGTGGGATCGATACATTTATACTACTTAAACGATATGTGCGCTTGCGTTATACGTGTGTGATTACGCCGGTCAGGTCATAACTCAAATCCATAACTGATCATTTTCGGAGTCCATAATACCATATACCAATGGATATATCTGGTTATTTTCTGTTGGGTCTCTAAGATCAATCCCAAGATCTAATAAGCATGTAATAGGTGTGAATACTCAAATGAATATAGCAGAAATATACTCACATTGAACGGTTGGATGGATGTGTAGACAACAAAAACTTTTGCTTCATTTGAAGTTCTCCAAGCTCCTCTTGATTTGTATGTTGAGCTACAAGCCTTGATGAATGAATTCAAAACTATTGGGAAAGGTTTCCCTATCACCTTTGTATGATTCTTTGTGTGCTAGCACTTGGAAAATTTTGCAACAAAATCTTCACATTCTTCCTTCTTGTTCTCGGCAATTGGAGAGTAAAGGGAGAGAGAGAGTCACGGTTTTGGAGAAGAAAAGAGAGTGAAAATTTTGCTAAGTGAAAATGATTTCAAAAATCAAAGACATATACCAAACCTTAGTTAGTAAAATGTCTTTCACATTTCAACAAAATATGTTTTACAAGTTATCTCAAAATCTCTACTAACTTCCATCAAATAAAAGTTAAGCAAATGACTAATGATGTGACTTGTTGTGGGCCCCAATTGATTCAAAATCCGAGTGGGCCCGCAAACACATCACGGGCTCAGGTTCGTTAATTCCGAATTAACGGACTTTTCGTTGCAACGTAATTAAATCAAATTTAATTAAATAATTATGCCTAGCAAAATTACTATTAAAGTTGCTCGCGAATTAATTCTAAATCAATTCGCTCGCCCGAATTAAAATCCAATTTCAATTCCGTTATGAAATCTAATTTCATTTAATATATCGAATATATTATTTTATCGAATAATTCTGAATTAATCGTTCTCTCTCTATTAATTGAATTTTATCCCAGATAAAATCTTTCTGCAATTAATCATAGATTAATTTTCTCTCTCTTATATTTAATCCCAGATTAATTATGTTCGAGTCATACGTCATCGGTGAATTTTCGGGAAGCGGCCCATGAGATCCCTGGATATGTTGGCAGTAAATCCGGTCGTCGGACTATCCGAACACGTGCGTACCCGGTACCACATTCTTACCGATTTACGAGACATTGTTGGCTTCTAGCAAAGTGCTGTGCCTACCCAATTCTCCTGAAATATTCTTTAAGGAATATGTAATCTATAACAGGCGTATTATACGTAGTATTGCGTATTGCGATCCATTATCAGATGTCACATGCAAGGCCTGTGGCTGGAATAGTGTCTGCCCCGTACGAAGCATATATCGGATCATAAGCAACTAGTCTCTATAATCGGATAATCATGACCTTGTCATATTATCCCGATAGTTTCAACATAATAGAGAACCAGTTATGTATCCATGCGTGATCATCATCTCCATATGACTGAAGTGATACTTCCGTCTTGACATCACACCCAATACACTACGATTCTCAATAAACCCAGAAAAGGCGTACACAGAACCTGTTAAAGTTCCGGACGACCAAAACCAAAGCGTATTGATTGTCGCAAGTACTAGCGATGCAAGTCTCAGGTTAAGACAAATACACCTACCCTAAATCGGATTCCCATAGACACATAGTCATACTACCAATGGGATTCCGAGGGGTCTATCCAGAGCGAAGCTGTTTCTGTACCATCGGCAAACAAAACCTCCTATCACACTTGCATAAGCATCCAATACTTAAATATATAAGAACTATGTTGTTAAACTTCCATAAAACGCACAAGTGCAATACTAGTCTATTCCGCATTATCGATGTACAGTCTTGATAATACTATGACTAGGGATATTTAATGATTAAACCTTCGTGGATTGATATTGTCTCATATCTTATAATCTAGAACTAATCATAAGGACTTTTATCATTTATATATATTCAAGTAATCTAATTACAAAATGATAAAATAGCAATTTACATTGTCACATAGGTAATTTGTACAAAAACCACAATGTCTTTTACAAATAATAAAGCTATGGATCATAATTGTCCAACAATCTCCTACTTGGCCTATAGCCAGTCACTCAAGTATCTAACACATGAACTATGTACATGTCGCTCAAACTTTTGCTGAGGAATAGCTTTCGTCAACGGATATGCAATGTTGTCATCTGATGCGACATTCTCGATCTTCACATCGCCAAGATGTATGATCTCACGAATCAGATGGAAACATCAAAGAACATGCTTGGATCGTTGATGAGACCGCGGTTCCTTAGCCTGCGCTATAGCCCCGTTATTGTCACAATACAATGGAACGGGCTCAGATGCTAACGGAACTACTCCTAATCCAATTAGGAATTTACGGATCCAAACTGCCACTTTTGCTGTTGGACATTATGACCCATAGCGTCACTATTTGCACAGATCATTGTGTTGTTGTAGCAAATTAACTATGTGACAAAGAAATTGCACTCTCATCATTTGTGATTAGATCACCATAGATATATAAATGAAGAGAGGTCCCTGTGATTAGTACCTGGACTGAGAATGATATGAGACAGTATCAGTCCCCGAAGGTTTAATCATTAAATATCCCTAGCCGGAGTATTATCGAGAATGGACATCGATAATGCGGAATAGGCTAGTATTGCACTTGTGCGCGTTGTGAGGGCACAACGGCATAGTTCTCATATATATAAGTATTGGATACTTATGCAAGTGCGATAGGAGGTCGTGTTTCACCGACGGTACGGGAAACAGCTTCGCTCTGGATAGACCCCTCGGAATCCCATTGGTATTATGACTATGTGTCTATGGGAGGCCGAAATCAAGGTAGGTGTGTATGGTCTTAACCTGAGACTTACATCGCTAATACTTACGATAATCGATAGACTTTGGTCTTGGTGGTAGGGGACTTTAAACGGGTTCTGTGTACACCACTTCTGGGTTTATCAGAGAGTCATAGTGTATTGGATGTGATGTCGAGACGGAAGTATCACTTCGGTCATATTGGAGATGATGTCACACAGGATACGGTACTAGTGCTCTTGAGTGCTGCGCAGCCAATCAGGATATTATGACCAGGTCATGAATATCCGATTATAGTGACTATGTTACCAGACATCCGATATGTGCTTCGGACGGGGCAGACACTTATCCAGCCCCAGCCCTAGTACGTGATTATCCGATACTGGACTAATATCCACAATACATTAGTATACTACGCTTGATACAGATCTTACTATTCATTGGATGAATATCACCGGAGAATTGGGTAGACATCGTGCTTTGCTAGGAGCCGACCTTGTCTCGTAAATCGGTAGAACGTAGTACTTGGTACGTACGTGATTCGGATACACCGACGACCGTATTTACTGCCAACTTATCCGGGGATCTCATGGGTCGCTTCCCGATAATGCACCGATGACGCATAACTCGCACTCATTAATAATCTGGGATTATATAGAAGAAAGAGAAAATTAATCAAGGATTAATTACGGAGATATTTTATCCGGGATAAAATATCGTCTATAGAGAGAGAACGATTAATTCGGAATTAATCGATTATATTAATATATTCGATATATTAAACGAAATTAGATTTCGACGCGAAATTAAAATAGATTTTAATTCGGGCGAACGAATTAATTTAGAATTAATTCGTTAGCGACGTGAATAGTGAATTCGCTTGGCGAAATCATTTAATTACGACGCGACGGAAAATTCGCTAATTAAGAATTAGCGAACCCGAACCCGAGTGTGATTGCGAGCGCATTCGTATTTCGAATTCGAGTGCGGCGACGCAAGTCACATCAAGCGTCAAATCAAAAGTCACTTTGAGTGATTGATTGATTGATTGACTTGATTGATGGATTGATTGAATGACACACATCACTTCACTTTAATAAAGTGACTTGTGAATAGTGATGGGTGTTGGTGGAATAGTGCCTTGATATGTGTAATTGATTTTCCATGGATTTTATTGGATAAAAATTAATGGTAAATGGCTTAATTATTTTGGGAAAATATATAAGTCATTTATGTATTTCATTTACATATTTCAACCAAAACATTTCATCTCCTTCTCTCTCTCATTCACGCCCACTTTGGGCCATTTTCTTCTTCTCCAAACAGCTCACTGGCGTGAGCTTAGGGAAGCAAATGAGTGTGTTTCCATGGTGGAAACATAAGTGCTAGCATTCTTGCGACAATTGCGAAGGTGTTAGGGAAGTTCACCCATGAGGCGGGACTCGTTCGTCGAAGTTTGGAGCTCCGAAATGAGGCCCGAAACTGCCCAAACCAGTAGCTTGAACTGCACCAGTGGCGCCTCCAAAACAGTGCGTTTCATGGCTTGTATCGTCTTTATATCGACTCAACCGATCGATGTAAGTATTCCGCTACCTTCCTCGATGTATTCGCACATATATTTCATGTCTTGTTTGATCCTGGACCTTAATAAAAACCAACATTTGCTGCTTCAGCTGCAGTAATATATTCCGCTTCTGTTATTGAATCGGAAAATGTCTATTGCTTGGAAGATTTCCAGCTTACTGCTCCGTGGTTCAAACAAAATATATACCCAGATTGTGACTTACAGTCGTCTTTATCGGTTTGGAAACTTGCGTCGGTAAACCCAGTTACCTCAAGTTCTCCATCTCCATAGATTAAGAAAGCATCCTTAGTTCTTCTAAGATACTTAAGGATATTCTTAACCGCCATCCAGTGACCATCACCTGGATCGGCCTGATAGCGACTACACATGCTCAAAGCATACGAGACATCAGGTCGCGTGCATATCATGGCATACATGATCGATCCGAATGCCGAAGCGAATGGGATCTGACTCATGTTGTCTCTCTCATCTTGAGTTTTAGGACACATGTCCTTAGATTTAGTGACACCATGTGACACTGGCAACAGTCCCCTCTTAGATTGTTCCATGTTGAATCTCTTCAACACTTTGTCAATGTACATGCTCTGGGAGAGTCCAAGCAGCTTTCTAGATCTATCCTGGTAGATCTTTATTCCTAGAATAAAGGCTGCTTCTCCCAGATCCTTCATGGAGAATTTTAATGAAAGCCAAGCTTTCACCGATTGTAGCACGGGAATGTCATTGCCAATAAGCAGTACATCATCAAAGTAAAGGATAATGAATGTCAGTGCGCTCTCACTAAACTTCTTATATACACAAGGATCATCCTCATTTTGAATGAAATCATATTATTTTAAGATCTCATCAAAATGTTGGTTCCAATAACGCGATGTTTGCTTCAATCCATAAATGGATCGATTTAATTTGCAAACCTTGTCTGCATGTTTTGGTATGACAAAATTGTCAGGTTGTTGCATATAAACATCCTCCAAAAGGTTTCTGTTAAGGAAAGCGGTTTTGACGTCCATCTGCCATATCTCGTAATCGAAATATGCAGCAATAGCAAGCATTATCCGAATGGATTTAATCATGGCAACAGGTGAAAAAGTTTCATCGTAATCGACACCATGTCGTTGACGATACCCTTTCGCTACAAGCCTAGCTTTGTACGTTTGTATGTTGCCATCCATGTTGGTCTTCTTCTTGAAGACCCATTTGCAACCAATAGGCTTTACGCCTTCTGGTGTATCAACCAGTGTCCAAACTTGGTTGGTGTACATGGAATCTATTTCGGATTTCATGGCATCTTACCATAAACCGGAGTCGATACCTTGTATCGCTTCCTCATACGTAGCTGGTTCATCTTCCTCAATAAGATTAATATCCACATGAGGTGAGATCAGAAACCCATACCTCTCAGGTTGTTTTCTGACTCTCTCTAATCTATGTGGTCCTTGTGTATTTGAAGATTATGGTACAGTCACATCCCTGATGAACTGTTTATGTTCCGTTAAGGAATCAGTGTCAGGAACAGTATCACTCTGATTTTCATCGAGTTCTACTTTCCTCTCACTAACCACTGCATTTAGGAATTCCATTTCGAGGAAAACCGTATGTAGAGCAACAAATAATTTGTTCTCTTGTAGGTTGTAAAAGTAATATCCTTTGGTTTCCCTAGGATAACCTACAAATAGACATTTATCCGATTTGGGTTCAAGTTTGGTACCATCCAAACGTTTAACGTATGCCCAGCAACCCCAAATCTTCAGGAATAAGAAACCCAGTTTCTTTCCTGTCCATATTTCATACGGAGTCTGTTGAACAGACTTTGACGGAACCTTATTCAAAATAAGTATTGCACTGTTCAATGCATATCCCCAGAAGGAAATAGGTAGCTCAGTGCGACTCATCATCGACCTTACCATGTCCAACAAAGTTTGGTTTCTCCGTTCGGACACACCGTTTAATTGCGGTGTTCCGGGAGGAGTCCACTGTGAAAGAATACCATACTCTTTCAAGTAATCGAGAAACTCATTGCTCAAGTATTCTCCACCACGTTCCGACCGTAATGTTTTAATACTTTTACCGGTCTATTTTTCTACTTCGTGTCGAAACGCTTTGAATTTCTCAAAGGTTTCCGACTTGTATCTCATAAGATACACATAACCATAACGCGATGCATCATCCGTAAAGGTTACGAAGTATTCATATCCACCTCTAGCCTGGCTAGACATGGGCCCACATACATCACTATGAACGAGGGCTAACAGTTCGGTGGCACGTGCACATTTATCGCTAAAAGGTGTTTTAGGCATTTTGCCTAATAAACAAGATTCGCAGATGTCATATGAATTTGGATCAAATCTGTCCAAGTACCGACTCTTAGAAAGTATGGATATGTGAGTCTTGTTAATGTGTCCTAGACTGCAATGCCACATATAAGTTTCATTTTTGTTACTTAGTTTAAGCCTTTTGTTTGTTACATTATATGTTTGAGATTGATTTATATTCAAAATATGAAGACCATTATTCACATCAGCACTGCATATCTCCATATCATTTTTATACATAAAACACCCCGTGTTTCTAAAAATAAAAGTATACCCACATTGGGCTAATACAGATACAGATATAATATTCCTAGTCAAACTAAGTACGTAATAACAGTCTGATAAGTTTAGTACATGCCCCGAGGGCAGTTCCTAAATATAAGTTCCAAATGATATGCGGATGGATATCTCACAAATTGTTCCTAGAACAAATCACTCAATTTCCTCTCCCCGGCTAGCACTATTCTAACTTCTACCCAAATTACATAATACAATAAAGAAACCTCATTACATTAAGGGGAATTGGTGAGAAGAGAATTACAAAGAATCGAGAGATAAAGGTTGGACACGCAGGTCCAATTTAATAAATTCTAAATTTATTACAACAATTTCCAAAATTGCCATCACCCATCTAATATCCATCCGATATACATTATTCATACAATACATTCATGTATTCACACAAAGCATGTTATTCAATCAATCTAATCCAATTAATTAATCTTTGAATTAAGTGATCATCCAATGTTCAAACAACGATTTGATTTGCGCGAGTCCAACTCGTTTTAAGAATAAGTACTCAAAGTGTGTATTCTTGAATTATATCGAACTACAATTTTAAATCCAATTTAATTTGTATTCAATACTAATTCTTTATTTAATTCCAAATTAAATAATTACACTTTTAATGTGCCTTTGCGACTTAGATTCTAAATCTAATCTTAATGGGTCTCAAAGCCCAATTAACATCCAATGTCAATTTAATTAAAGTCCAATGGGCTTTCAATTAATTTATTAAGGCATGGACTTTGGCAACCAAAGCCTAATAATGAATCACCCTTTGCCGCAAAATTAATTTTGGCCCATTATGCCCAATTAATTTTAAAAGGCCCATTTATTATATTTAGACTTAATGGAATGGTTTAGGCCCGATTTGGATCCAATCCAATTGTCATATGCCAACTTGGCCCAACCAAGCCCATTAGGCCCAAATACAACAATTTTAGCCCATTTCCAAATTAAGCCTAATTAATTAAATTCTAATATTCCAAATTTCACAATTTAATTAATTAAAGTGTATAACCATAATTAATTATTTAAATTAACATTTCCAAAATACCAATTTACATAATTAATCATGATTTATTATTATCAATACATGTCCAACATTATTGAAGCAAAATCAATCCATTAACATGCTCTAATGCTCACGGCAATTTAGGATTTTTTTTTCATTAATTTTGATTTCAATCCAATTAAATCACAAATCAATTTATCCATTCATTTTAAACACATCCAATGGTCTAAAAATCAAAATCACCATGAGCTACAATGGTTCTTCTCATTTGGCCAAGCCTATAGATTTGGGGAAAATTAATCCAATTAATTTTTCATAAAATTGATCATGCATAACTCTAAGTTAACATTATCTAAGCATACTCAAACAAACAATTTGATTAAATCATGCTCAAATCAAAAATACCCAAATTCAAGATTAAGAACTCTAATTCAATTTCATGCTTAAATAGGCTCTGATACCATTTTTGGGTCTCTAAGATCAATCCCAAGATCTAATAAGCATGTAATAGGTGTGAATACTCAAATGAATATAACGGAAATATACTCACATTGAACGGTTGGATGGATGTGTAGACAACAAAAACTTTTGCTTCATTTGGAGTGCTCCAAGCTCCTCTTGATTTGTATGTTGACCTCCAAGCCTTGATGAATGAATTCCAAACTATTGGGAAAGGTTTCCCTATCACATTTGTATGATTCTTTGTGTGCTAGCACTTGGAAAATTTTGCAACAAAATCTTCATATTCTTCCTTCTTGTTCTCAGCAATTGGAGAGTAAAGGGAGATGGAGAGTCACGGTTTTGGAGAAGAAAAGAGAGTGAAAATTTTGCTAAGTGAAAATGATTTCAAAAATCAAAGACATATACCAAACCTTAGTTAGTAAAATGTCTTTCACCTTTCAACAAAATGTGTTTTACAAGTTATCTCAAAATCTCTACTAACTTCCATCAAATAAAAGTTAAGCAAATGACTAATGATGTGACTTATTGTGGGCCCCACTTGATTCAAAATCTGAGTGGGCCCGCAAACACATTTCAGGCTCGGGTTCGTTAATTCCGAATTAACGGACTTTCCATTGCGATGTAATTAAATCAAATTTAATTAAATAATTATGCCTAGCAAAATTACTATTAAAGTCGCTCACGAATTAATTCTAAATTAATTCGCTCGCCCGAATTAAAATACAATTTCAATTCCGTTATGAAATCTAATTTCATTTAATATATCGAATATATTATTTTATCGATTAATTCTAAATTAATCGTTCTCTCTCTATTAATTGAATTTTATCTCAGATAAAATCTTTCTGCAATTAATCTTAGATTAATTTTCTCTCTCTTATAATTAATCTCATATTAATTATGTTCGAGTCACACGTCATCGGTGAATCTTCGGGAAGTGACCCATGAGATCCCTGGATATGTTGGCAGTAAATCCAGTCGTTGGACTATACGAACACGTGCGTACCCGGTACCACGTTCTTACTGATTTACGAGACATGGTTGGCTTCTAGCAAAATGTCGTGCCTACCCAATTCTCCAGAAATATTCTTTAAGGAATATATAATCTATAACAGGCGTATTATACGTAGTATTGCGTATTGCGATCCAGTATCAGATGTCACATGTAATGCATGGGGCTGAAATAGTGTCTGCCCCGTACGAAGAATATATCGGGTCACAAGCAACTAGTCTATATAATCGGATAATCATTACCTTGTCATATTATCCCGATAGTTGCAACATAATAGAGAACCAGTTATGTATCCCTGCGTGATCATCATCTCCATATGACTGAAGTGATATTTCCGTCTTGACATCACACCCAATACACTACGATTCTCAATAAACCCAGAAGAGGCGTACAGAAAACCTGTTAAAGTCCCGGACGACCAAAACCAAAGCGTATTGATTGTCGCAAGCACTAGCGATGCAAGTCTCAAGTTAAGACCAAATACACTTACCCTGAATCGGATTCCCATAGACACATAATCATACTACCAATGGGATTCCGAGGGGTCTATCCAGAGAGAAGTTGTTTCCGTACCATCGGCAAACACAACCTCCTATCACACTTGCATAAGCATCCAATACTTAAATATATGAGAACTATGTTGTTACGCTTCCATAACACGCACAAGTGCAATACTAGTCCATTCTGCATTATCGATGTCCAGTCTCGATAATACTACGACTAGGGATATTTAATGATTAAACCTTCGTGGATTGATACTGTCTCATATTTTATAATCTGGAACTAATTATAAAGACTTTATCATTTATATATATCAATTTAATTACAAAATGATAAAATATCAATTTCCATTGTCATATAGTTAATTTGTACAAAAACCACAATGTCTTTTACAAATAGTGACGCTATGGGTCATAATTGTCCAACATTTTCATCATTGGCAACAGCAATAAACAGTGATCTCTTATACTTGTCTTTGTATCGGAGTAGCCGAAATCCAAGTCAACATTAATTTTAACTTATGTATCTGATTTGATGTATTAAAAATTGATGTTTATGGACTTTTATTTTTGGTTTTATATGTAAAAATCATATCTATCAATAAAGATAATAAACTATTTCATTTAGCATCAAAATTTTATAGTGAGAACAAATGAAGGCGTGGTTTTATATAATTTTTTCATACTTCGGAGATCTACTATATAAGTAGTAACTTGTTAATAAAATTGTCTAAATGAAAATTATTGGGTACGCCCCCAATGAGTGTGGCTTGGTGGTATAAAGCTTTAGATTTGGTTGTCAAGTCCTAGGTTCGAATCCAATAGGTGCACTTCTTGTAAGAGTTTGGGGCAACCATGAGTTTTACCTACTCCATTTAAACCCGGGTCGGGTGGTTTGACTGCGGAGTTTCCAATATTTTTAAGGATAATTATAATATAATATTATAACTAGATAATATCTAAACCACAAATTCATATTTTGAAAAAGGGTAGGGATATTCTAATATAAAATTTTGATACAAATCTATATATCAAAATATAGATATTGATTTAAGTTAAGTTAATTCAATTGTAGATATTCCAAGTCAAAATAGCTCTAAACATCTTTAAATATTATTTTAACTTTGAGTATCTATAATTGGATTACTTAAATCAATTATTAGATTTTAATATTTAGATTTATATTAAAATTTTGTGTTCAAATATCTCTAACTTAAAAATTATTACTCATTTATGATGATTGTTCCCTTCCATGTACCTATCATATGGCTAGGGAATAATAATAATAAAGTGCATAATTAATATTCTCAAATATAATTTAAAAAAGTAGTGTGAACAAATCAATTGAATTTTGAGAGTCAAAATCTTCTTCCTTTGTATTTATGAACAAAAATAATAAAATTATAAAATATTGTTCAAAAATACTAAAGAAAAAAATTATCTAATAATGAAATTATTTTTGTCTTATAATGATTTATTTTTATTTTTAATATTTATATATAAATTAATTAAATATTTATTGTATGTGGTCTCTACAGGACAGAGGCAACTTGTCCAATACTTTTTTAGCTATGATTCTAGTTGAGATTTAATATTAAAATAAATAATGTTAAATTTTTCATAATATTTTATCACGGATTTTTTTAAAAATTAAAAATTAATTATTTTAAATTATTATATAATAATCAACTACACTAGTCTCTCTGTCTGGTATTTTCCCAACAAAATAAGGGAACATGATTAATGTGGTAAAAAAAATTAACATTTTTTTGATATATGTCTCATTAACACAACACAATCACACTTATATTCAATAAAATTGTTTATTAAATAAATGTATATAAGTAAATTTCTTCCTTTAACTCTCTCTAAATAATGAAATTGGACTATAATTTAAAATTCCCAAAAAAAAAAAAGATGACTTATAAAAAAGGAACGGATGGAATATTTATTAAAATCTCAATACAAAATAATCCGTGTGTCTCGACAGAGTGTGAAACTTTGACAAATCTAGATTGCTGAGTTTTTATTATTACGCGCTTCCCCATGTACAAAAACAAAGCATTGAAAGCGAAACCATGGCCTTACTTTTAATTGCCCCCGCCACCACTGCTAGTCTGCTACTAATTTCGTTCCTATTTATTGTTTATTCTATTAGGCCAATAATTAATTAAACTTTTTTTTTTTTGAGTAATTGACAATCTCGCATCGAAATCACTTATTTTTGATTTAAAATGAACAAGTAAAATTTTTGATTGTTTTAATTTTTTATAAGAAACGTATTCTCTGAATTCAAATTCAATACCTCAAGATAAGATCATGAATCATACACCATCAAATTACATCCCTCTTAAGGACATACTTAATTAATTAAACTACCCGACTTTTCTTGTGGATAAATAAGAAATAGATCAATGTAATTTAATTTTCTAATCACGCATTAATTTATATCAATATCCAGTCCAGTGCATATGTAATCATTCTTTATTATTTAACATTAGCTCATGTGGCCTGATTTTGTGGGATGTAGAAGTGGCGGAAGCGGAAGCAATCATTTTTTACTTGGATGTAGTAATGGAAGCCCATTGTCGACTAGTATGGATTAAGTCAGATTGTCAGAATGTCGTCAAATAAGTTGCTAATAGGGAGGGTAACAAGACTGAAGTTTTTTTGGTTATTGAAGATATTAAGAAGAGGTTAGCAGGATTAGAAGGATCTAAACTTAGCTATACCCGTAGATCTAGTAATGTTATTGCTCATGCGCTAGCTAAGGAAGCTTTTATAGCATATTTATCTGTTATTTGGAAAGGAGACTTTCCTTCAAAGATTTCTTGTATTTTTACATCAGTTCAGTAATTAAAGTTTATTTCCATTTCAAAAAATACATTAGCTCCTGTGTAATGGCTTGTAGTTAAATTATTTTCTTTTTTATTTATGTTGGTGGAGGTTGAATTTCTCGTTTTTATTATACAGTCAACGTCAAATATAAGAGGACTACTATTTCTATTTGCTTTTCTTATTTATATATATATATATATATATAGAAGGATATATTAAAATGACAAGCTAAAGAATACAAAAGATATTATTAGAGGAGACACGCCCTCCAATAACCATAGACAATATCTGTTAACAGGAAAATAATTATTAAATGACGAAAATACATGGCATCATTCAGGGCGAAGAATGAAAAAGGAATTGATCAAGGACGACTCAACTCAGGACGATTCGATCAATGGGTAAAGAATCGTAAAGAACTAAGAAAGAACCTTTCAACAAGTGAAGAACGAATATGCGAAGGTGTCTTGTAATTGGCAAGTTACGAATAGGCTCACCTAACAGTTATTGCACAGTCTGGCAGTAATCCACATGATTTAGCGGTTATCAGAGCATAACACAGCAGTTGCACGTACGACCCAGCGGTTGTACGCATGATCTAGTAGTTACATGCGAGTAGGAAACGTGGGGGGTTTAATGGGTTGAAGACAGCGAAACTGCTTGATAGTTTAAGTTTAATGTTTTTTTATCATTGTAATCCTTAGGGATGTAATCTGTGTGCTTGCGTCACTTGAAGGTATTTTCTTGGAATCAAACACCTCTTTCTGGGACTTTATCTCGGAAGATTTGGAACCTTACAAGCGTATTAACAAAAAATTGTGTGAATAATATCCTTAGTTCCTTACAAACAATTTTAACTACATTATGAGCATACATATGTGATGAAGGTTTTTGCCTAACAGAGTTCTTGAATTTTTTTAGAGATAATCCAACAAATCTCATTTTTGCTTTGAATCTTCCTGAAGGTTTGTGATTATCCTAAGGTTCTGACCCTATGCGAAATTTATCGTAATTATCAAGACAATTCCTAATTACTATTACTATGGATTCTCAACAGGCAACCACAATATCCAACAATAAAACCACAATGCATGATATTAAAAGCAAATAAAATATTATGCAAAAAATAAATCAATCATACAAAATCAACACAATAATTTTAGTGACGAAGTGGAAAACTCGTGCGAGTAAAAAACCACTCCGGGTATCTCGGCTACCAGCCCAATCCACTATATAGAGAAAAACGTACAGCGATGGTCAAGACCTATGGTGGCAACTCCACCGACTCAAGTACCTCTAGACTACAAGAACTCAAGGAACTACTCAAGCCCGTATACCACGGTATTCTTCAGAACCTCTGAAGTCTCTGAGTAGATTGTCTCTGCACCTCTGAACGCCGGAAATTCGACTATCAAACTTCCTCATAAAAATCTCTAAAGGATTATGAATTTTGGGTTATGTTGTGTTGAAGGTTTATCAAAGAGAGATTCACACCATTAATGAATAAGATAAGAAGTCTTCAATGGTGGAATCAAAGAAGGTTGAAAGCTTTGAAAGATTTGGGCTCAAAGGATTTGTGTTTCAACGCTCGTGAAGGTGGCTCAATATTTATTTATATAGGTAGGGCAAAGGAAAGTGTTTCCTAATGTTATTTTAGATTTAAAACGTGTCCAAAATATCCTACTTACGTAGGGGCGTTCAAACTCACTTCAAACGCAACTCAAACGCAAAGTTTCTGCCTGAAAACGTTCGAACAAAAATACGAACGCCCCACGAACGCGGGTCACAGACTGGTTTTCAGGTGCAACTTAAAACACTTGTAACTTTCTCGTCTCTTGTCCAAATCATAGTTCTTTATATGTACGCGATCGTCTTCGAGCATACTTTCCAATGAAATTGACCTAATATCAATTTGATTTTTAAATCTTCTGGAATAATCAAAAGAGTAAACATCACTTGGATAACTCTATCAGATTTTGTCCAAATACTTTTCCAATTGCTCCGAGATCTTCAAGACTCATTACAACTCAATTGAACTTGTTTTGTTATGGACATTGCCAATAAAAATGGAGCTAACACTTCCTACCGATTAAATTGATTATATTTTTTTACATCTGATTCAATAATAATTTTGGTAAAGTTGTTTCTACTTGCAATGCCTAGATCAAAATCCACAACCAAGGCTTCAGCATACTCGATATCCCCATTAAAATGCATATATTTCCCGCAGCTACAATCACGCATTCAAGGTGATAATTTTTTTTGGCGGGAATGAATTGAAATTTTACCAATATTTATGTATATTTTACTTTAAATCTTATAGGTCATCAAAGCATCACACACATCAAAGCATCTTCAAGTTCGGTCTCTAAAGTGTGGACCCTATCAACTAGGCCTCTATTCCTCTCCTCCAGGTCATCTACCATCAAGAGGCTTTGCTCAAATTTGGCTTGAGCTTCATTCTTTTCTAACTCAACTAGTTTCAGCCTCTTATTGACCTCTATATTAGTCTTCTTAATAGCTAAACTCTCAATAAATAGTTCAATATAAGCTACCTGAAGACTTTCCTCATCAACAGACTCATCGACAGAGACTTCTGAATTAGCATCATTAACATCATTCTCTCTCTTTTCAGACACACTAGCATTAAAGGCCATAAAATTGCTCTTATTCTTAGGAGACTCATCAGAAGTATACCCATTTTCTGAATCACTAAGAGTGGCTGCCATGACTTGCTTACCTTTAGCTTTAAGGTAGCTAGGGCACTCAGATCGAATATGCTCATAGTCTTCACATTCATGGCACTGAACACCATGGGGTCTACTACCTCTATCCTCTCTGGACTCTCTCCTGCTATGCCTACTCTCTCTAGGTTCATCTTCCATATCCCTACTACTGCTATGGCCATTCTTCTTCAGCTTAAGAAATTTCTTAAACCTCTTAGCAAACATAGCCAAATCATGATCTGTGAGGGTATTATCATCATCACTAGACGGACCTTGAGCAACTTCATTCGCGATCTTCATCGCTATAGTATTTGGCTTCTTATAACCAGGGAGTTTCTTCTCATAAACCTGCAGTTTTCCTACAAGGTCATCCAATTTAAGCTGATCGAGATCATTGCTTTCCTCAATGGTGGTAATCTTGGGTAGGAACTTCTCAGGCAGTGATCTAAGGATTTTCCTAACAATCATACTGGTAGGGATAGTCTCACTTAGGTTAAAATTAGAGTTAACGATATCGTTAATCTCAGCATAAAACTCATTGAAGGTCTCATCATCTTTCATGTTAGCGACCTCAATCTAGTAGCAAGATCCTGGAGTCTATTATTTTTTTTACAGATAATATGCCCTCATGCACAGTCTGCAGGATGTCACAAGCATCATTGGCTATCTCACACATTGAGATTCTCCTAAATTCAGCAGAACAAACAGCACCATGTATGACATTAATTGTCTTGTTGTTCCTATTGCTAGCATCAAATTTGTCATTGGTCCTGGTCAATTTGTCTTTAGGGGAAGAGACCACATCAACTATAACTACGGGAGGTTTCCACCCGTGTTCTACTGTCATCCAGACCCTCTCATCTAAGGACTAAGGAACGCTCTCATGCGAACCTTCCAATGTAAATATTTTGTGCCATCAAAAAATGACGGACAATTTAAGGGTTGACTATGTTCCATAGCTAACGGGTCAAGGATCGAGTTCAGGCTCTGATACCAATTGAAAGTTCGTGATTATCCTAAGGTTCTGACCTTATGCGGAATTTATCGCAATAATCAAGACAAGTCCTAATTATTGTTACTATGGATTCTCAACAGGCAATCACAATATCCAACAATAAAACCACAACGCAGAATATTAAAAGCAAATAAAATATTATGCAAAAAATAAATCAATCATACAAAATCAACACAATAATTTTGGTGACGAAGTGGAAAACTCGTGCGAGTAAAAAACCACTCAGGGTATCTCGGCTACCAGCCCAATCCACTATATAGAGAAAAACTTACAGCAATGGTCAAGAACTATGGTGGCAACTCCACCAACTCAAGTACCTCTAGACTATAAGAACTCAAGGAACTCCTCAAGCCCGTATACCAAGGTATTTTTCAGAACCTCTGAAGTCTCTGAGTAGATTGTCTCTACACCTCTGAACGTCGGAACTCCGACTACTAAACTTCCTCCTAAAGAACTCTAAAGGATTAGGAAGTTTAGGTTATGTTGTGTTGAAGGTTTATCAAAGAGGGATTCACACCATTAATGAAGAAGACAAGAAGATAAGAAGTCTTCAATGGTGAAATCAAAGAAGGTTGAAAGCTTTGAAAGTTTTGGGCTCAAAGGATTTGTGTTTCAACGCTTGTGAATGTGGCTCAATATTTGTTTATATAGGTAGGGCAAATGAAAGGGTTTCCTAGTGTTATTTTAGCTTAAAAACGTGTCTAAAATATCCTACTTACGCAGGGGCGTTCGAACTCACTTCAAACGCAACTCAAATGCAAAGTTTTTGCCTGAAAACGTTCGAATGTAAATACGAACGCCACACGAACGTGGGTCGCAGACTGATTTTCAGGTGCAACTTAAAACGCTTGTAACTTTCTTGTCTCTTGTCCAAATCATGAGTTCTTTATATGTACGCGATCTTCTTCGAGTATATTTTCCAATGCAACTGACCTCATATCAATTTGATTTCTAAATCTTCTGTAATATTCAAAAGAGTAAACATCGCTCGGATAACTCCATCAGATTTTGTCCAAATACTTGTCCAATTGCTCTGAGATCTTCAAGACTCATTACAATTCAATTGAACTTATTTTGTTACGGACATTACCAATAAAAATGGAACTAACACTTCCTACCGATTAAATTGATTATATTTTTTTACATCCGATTCAATAATAATTTTGGTAAAGCTGCTTCTACTTGCAATGCCTAGATCAAAATCCACAACCAAGGCTTGAGCAACTCGATATCCCCATTAAAATGCATATCTTTCCCGCAGCTACAATCACGCATTCAAGGTGATAATTTTTTTTGGCGGGAATGAATTGAAATTTTACCAATATTTATGTATATTTTACTTTTGATCCGATCATTTCTATCGATTTTATGTTATAACTTACTCAAGATTATATTTTCACCACGATGGTCCTTATTTGATCCATTTAGTTTTATTAATTTTTGTTTTATTATGACTCTTGTCAAACCAAAACCATGATTTCGTCATTGACAACCACTATAAGAGATACGGATAACGTATTCTATTAATCTTAGATACTGCCTACTTACTTTGATTGTATTATAAAAAAAAACTTGAATAAGAGATAAAAGTGATGTATCTTATCATTTTTTTTATGGTCATGGTTTTTTTTTTTTTTTTTTTTGGTTCCAAATATAGATGAAACTTATTTTCGCTTAAGATGTATGCTCCCACATTATGAAAAATTTACTACGATCCAAATATTTTTAGATAGAGAATGAGGCATTACAAATTAAACACACCTACCCTCACATTAATTTAGCGAGGACATAATACTTCTACTACTAGAATACACATTGTCAAGTGGAGATTGTTGGACGAGCCGAATGTGGTATTAATCATTTTTAACATATATTATTCAATCAAAAACATTAACATTCTATTATGTAAGACATGAATAAAACTGAAAAAAAATTAAATGAAGACTTAGAAAAATTTGGAAAAATATTAAAGAAGATAAATAAACTTAAACCAAGTCGAGATGTATCTATCTTTAAAAACTTATTAACCCCGCTTAAGTGTTCTACGGATTTCTTGTGGCTAATGTTCCCTCATGATAACTTGGTTACTTCTGTAGAAGAAGCTCTCATTTTTTTAGGAACTTAAACTTAGAATAATGGTGGAAACTCTCAAACTCTAAACTTTAATTTTCTAAATATGCAAGTACGTATTTAATTTTGGAATGAATGCAAATGAACTTAAATGCTTTTTTTTTTTATAAGTTTAAATGAGTGTCTTTGTACACACCCTTTAATTTAAGGGTGTGAATACTCTTTGAATTATGGTGTTATATTCTATCAATTCAATTTATTTTTTTCTCATAAGACATTTATTTAACATTGTCATTAAACCTTATAAGTAATGTTATCTTAAAAGAATATTAAAACGACAGAAAACAAGAAAACAAAATAAATAATGGAGTATCGACAGTAAAGGATAAGAACTAAGAAGTGATGATACGTGTGTCTGTGGTGAGACTTAAAAAAGGACGCGGTTTTGGAAAAACGGGTGCCTGCGGACTCAATTGGTATTGGAGGACTTCTAGGTAGGGGTGTGCGCGGTTCGGTTTGGTTCGGTTTTTACTAAAAATCGAATCAAATTATATTTTACGGTTCAGATTTTTTACCTTTCAAACCAAACCATTAAATAACGGTTTGGTTCGGATTGAAAATTTTTTAAACCAGCGGTTTACGGATTGGTTCAGTTCGGTTTACGGATTATTATATTTAAAATAAATTTTCATCCACTTAAGTGAAGACAAACAAAAAAAAAATTTATTCTATCCAACAAATAGTATGAAGTGCTAGGGTGTAAGTTGTGACTCAAAGAAACACATACACTCCATAAATGATTGAAAAATGAGGCACAATTAATTCTTGTATTTTTTAAAAATTACCTCGAATAATGATGCTACCATCATTCTAATTAAGAAACAAATCAAACATCTTACTTTCAAGAATAATGATGCTACCATAAAACAAAAAATTTAAGAATAAAAGTATTAACAAATAAATTGAAGAATAAAAGTATTAACAAAAAATTTAAGAATAAAAATATTAATATACTAATAAAAAGAAAACATATAATAAATTTAAAAGAAAAAATACAATTTTTTTTTATAAAAATATATAATTTTTTTAATTATAACGGTTCGGTTCGGTTTAACAGGTGCGGTTCGGATTAGCTCCTGAACCGAACCGTAGACCGTTTGGGGTGGGCCAATCCGAACCGTTAGAAAAAAAACCGTAAATTCGGTCTGATTTGGTTCGGTTTGCGGTTTGGTTCGGTTCGGTCGATTTTTTTGTCCACCCCTACTTCTAGGCACATGCATCTATTTCATTGCATCTTTTAGAATTTTGATTTATATATATATATATATATATATATATATATATATATATATATATGAGTTATGCTAACAAGTGTCATATGGGCAATCGTTAAAAATTTATTTAAGGAAAATTTTGAGATAATCTTTATAGGGAATGAAAGAACTATCAAATCAATAATAATTTCTTCTTTTTTTCATCAAAATTTTCCTTAAATAGATTTTTAAAAGTGCCTTTAAAACACTCATTATATATATATAAAGCAAAAATCTTTTATTGTTTGTTCCATTGAATTTGAATATTCATGCCAGCCAGCCTGGCAGGTTTTATTTTTTACTTTTTTTTTTTTGTTTTCTCATTTATATATATTGTCAGTTGACTTGACATAAAGACGGCTCAACATTATTCTAAATTTTAAAATCTTAAAAAAATTATTAAAATATAATCTTTGTTAATATAAAAATCATATTATATATTTAAAATTTGATTTTAAAACAATTATAAATCATAATTTGAGATCAAATATTAGGAGTTCAGCTCTAACTTGACTAAAGACTGCATGTTATGAATTCTACGGCATGCTTTAGTTTCGGCTCAAATCTCAAAATTAAGCATTATTTTCAATAACTTTAAAGCCGTTTGTGTTTAGACCCGGCCGGCGGTTCGGTTCCGGTTCGGAACCAAACCGAACCGGCAGGTTTCCGGTTCCAAACTTTTTTTTTTAATTTTGAAAATTAATTAAAATAAATGAGATTAATTTTATAAATAAAAAAATTTATTACATTGAAGAGCTTGAGCTTAAATTTTTAAAAATTTAAGTTGCCTACGTATCCTCCAAGGGTGAGAGGAATCAAAGCTCACGTAGTTCCATTACAATTTTAAGACATATCCCCTTTGTAAATTACAATTTTACAATTATCATTCATCATTATCAGTTGATCCTTCGGCTCCAGTTCCGCTTGCACTTGTTGTTGCACTTGCAGAAGCATTATCGAACAAATCTTCAAAATCATCGGGGGGCATCTTCTTGTTGTCTCAGATCAACTCGAGTTCAATCATCCACACAAGCTCACGTAGTTCCATTACAATTTTAAGACATATCCCCTTTAGAATTTTTTTGATACCAAAAATGCCCATAAATATAACCGTTTTATTACCGATATTAGAGATATATTTGTAATTTATATTTTAATTTATAATTTTTTTGGCTCCCTGCCCCCCCCCCCCAGCTAGTAGCCGTTGGGGAAGGGTTCCTGTTAGAACCCTACGGTTCCAATCGGAACCGTCGAACCGGTGGAACCATACGGTTCCACCGGTTCCGACCGGTTCGAGTTGGGGTCGAACCCCAACCGAACCGGTCACCAACGGTTCCAGTTCCGGAATCGGTTGGAACCGGAACCGTGGCCGGGTCTATTTGTGTGTATATATTCGGAAAAAATTTATGTGAACATTATGTAAACTGTAAGAATAGGTAAAAATAAAAGACTTCAGTTTTTTTAGCTGAATATAGATTTTATGTAGATTTTAAAATGTGAATTAGAATCGGACTGTTTGTTTATATATTATATATAATATTAAATTATTTGTATAAAGTTCTTAATTTAAAATAAACTAATATTAATTTATTAATTTAAAATAAATGCAATTTAAATTAAATTTATATTTTTAATGCAAAAATAAAATATAATTTAAAGTAAATAAAAACAAACAAACATACAAATTTATGAAAACCCTGCTTTTGGCATGGCGTTAGTGCATGTGGTTTGCACTTTGCACAGCCAAACGCTCTTCTACATTGTGATTATAGTGCAGATTAGCTATCAAACGCATCATAATAATAATAATTTACGGTTAAATTATGATTATATTTAAATTATTATTTAATAACTATCGACAATAATTTATAAAAATAAATGGCTTAATATAAAACTCAATTCAACATCAAATTTATTTCTTATTTCGTCATACATTTCTTCTTTTTTTTTTTTTTTATGGGTTTGTAATTTTGTAAAAAATAAACAAGATTAGACAATTCATCTAACCCCAAATGCGAGTGTTGAGAGATCTCCGACTCTTGTTAATACTTGGCCTCAGGCACAGGCAGCTTAAATGCGAGTGATTGCAAGTGGTTTAGTTTAAACTGAGTGAATCTCCTACGAACAATATGTTTTTCCCTCGATGTCTTATCAAGAAATCTCGACCATTAAACCAAAATCAATCATTTTAATTTGATTCTTAATAAAAAAAACTGATCAGGGTCGTCCATGCATTTTATCATAAGTTGTTGCAGGCTAGGGGAATATACAACTCTATTATTTGAGTTGGTGGGTGTAACATCACAATAACACGGAATATCATCAACTAATAAATATATAATAAGTAAAGTTTCATTCAATATAACTATCATTTATTTAATTAATTTTTTACTATTTTAAGATGTATGAGATGGTCCTAAAGAGAGTCGACACAAATAATATGCCCGAGACTCTCAAATTTAACCAAATCTAGGACTCTCAAAGCCATAAAAAAAAATTAATTTTTTAGTATATATTATAATATATTTTTTATACTTTATCAATAAGGATCATATTATAAAAATTCGATTAGGATCCTATAAAATTTAAGATAACTCATGATCTCACGTAATTCATAATAAAATATGATTGGATTGTTTTATGAATGAACCATCGTTAATATTTTAAAGTAAAAGAAATAATTATCATCACAAGCCGACAGATATTACAACAATATCTTTAAGCATATAACTTGTACAGGAATGTAACTGTTTAAGCTTGTATATAGTTTCCGTACCATACATACATATAGTATCTTAAGATTGATAGACAGATAGATAGATAGATAGATCAAAGTTTGGGAATGATGATTTGCAGGAGGAGTCCTTTTCTGCAAATCATAAAAAATGATCACTAGCTATTTCAAATTCACAACTTACAGCGTCTAGATACGACTACTAGATTGAACTGCCAATCTCTTATCAAGTACATTCTGGAAATACTTTTACTAATCCTAAGGTTATAAAGAGGGACCAAAAATAGTAATATCATCTTCACCAAACGAAAGTTGGAAGTAATTCTACATGTAATTTTAAAAGGGATCAGCATGAATTAATCAGACCATTAGTATTTGATATTCTGAACTCAACTCCTAATATATGAAATGAATCTCAAAAATTTAAGTTTTCAAGCAATGGATTACCATCATCAATGTTGTTGATAGAGGATTGACATCCGAGTATTAAATTCGCTCATCTTCAAGACACTCAACTCCTGGTAACTATCTCTTACTCCCCAATCCGTCCTTACAATGGAAAAACACAAGTGATTACAGAGGAATGAAGAAGGAGATATGACTTACAGAAACTCAGCCGAGATGGTATCTTTGTCCACATTATTAGGAAGCGGCCACAAAACCTGGCTCTCCTCCATATTCTATCCAGAGGTTGAACTTACAACGACTCAACTAGCACAAAATCTGAAGCTGAGTCTACTGTTGGGGTTTTGGAGCGGAAGCACGCGGTTCGGGTGAAATCGTAATTTTAAATTTTTTTAAATTACTGAATAAATTATTCAATATCCAATATGAATAATTCATTCATATTTCACCTAAACATATTTATTTGATATCAAATAACGACATAAATAATTAAAAAAAACATCCCGAAACTTTTACGAAAACGTTTTTTCATAAAATAGCATAAAACCTGTTTTTGACCAAACCGACTACCCAATGCACATTGGGGCTGCCCAGGTCAACCCCAACAGTACTAGGGCAGTTCATGGGCTGCCCGAACAGTGACCAATTCACTGTTTGGGCAGCCGTTACTCGGTTGGCTCAAAAATCACTCGGTAACGCCGTTTTTTGCCGTTTTCCCATATTTCAACTCCGAAACAGTTTCCGACAATTGTTCCAATACCCAAAATACATCCAATACATTTATATGACATATTTTTCATCACCTTAAACCCAGTTTTCCATATCTGATCCAGAAACCAAAAATATCAATATTTCTTGCTTTAATCAAATTTTCTTAACATTAATCACATTAATCACAACACCAATCCAAGTCACCACCAATGAAACACCCAAGAACAATTCTAGGCATTACAAGAGTGGTCATAACACTTTAGAATGGCAACAAGTCATCAAATGATAAAATTGAATCAATAATACACTAATATCATTCAATTAAACTTCACACATGCATCTAGCCTCCAAATCCAGCCTCCAAATCAAAAAGTCCCAAAATATAAGAAAGGAAGAAACCCTAAAACTTGTCTAGATACTCAAGAACAATAAACAAACTTTCTAAGTTTAAGAGTTATGAAAATTACCTCAAAATCTCATAATTTCCTTAAACTTTTTCTTGATTTCTTCACTTCCTTCCTTTGTTTCTTCAAACAAATTTTTGGGAGGTTTTTTCTTAAAGGATTCAGCTATGGAGTTCATTACAAAGAGAAAACAAAAATTTTTGACTTCAAAAAAAAAGGCCAAACCGACTTTGGAGGGGTAAAATGGTCATTTGGTCATTTTAATCTAATTAACTAATAATAAGCTTAAAGTTGACAAATTCAATTTGTATACTTCAAGCTTAAAAGAATCATGCCACATGTAACCAATAATAATTAGCCATATTACATAAAAATTATGAAATATAGATATTATTTAATTATCTAGATATTTAACATTTAAACACCTAAATAATTAATTAATATAATTATTATTATATATGTATTTTTATTTACATTAAATAACAAATACATATAATAATGGCATTTGTCAAAATCTCATTTAACAATTAATTAATATGTATCAAATCAAATCTTGTATCAAATACAAATACATATTAATTATTAATTGACCAAAAAGCCACTAATGCATGTATCTTCGTTTAATCGTTTAAATTATTTGAATTAACTCATTTAATTCGGTGAAATATTATGAATAATCTATATTATTCATAACGCGTTGTCCAAGTTCTCAACGAGTACACTTCATATTGTGGGACTCTCTAAGTTTAGGTTTATCCATCACGAAATCTAATTTCGTGTCCATAATTCACCACTCATGAATTATGACGATAATCTCGCTAAACTATGCAAGTCGAGGTCATTGCATACGTATAATTCATCTGTCACATGCTATCCATATTATAATTGAGATATAGATAAGAACGTCAAATCCTTATGGTATAATATAGTCGACTTTCAAATTTATGATCTCTAAATAACACTCGGAACTCGCTTCCGAAGTTATACCACGGCCATGGATTTAGTATATCACAAATACGTGTAGGAAACATATGCCCTGTAGACAGGACTGACGGATTCTATCTTGATACGCACTGGATATCATGAGCATCAGTTCACACCCAACGAACATGCGGAGGTCTGATCTAAATAGATCGGTGACGTGACTGCCATCAAAATATGGAGGATAACTCATATATCCACTGTGGTATCTCAAGTCGAAGGACCACTATGCTCGCTCAACTCGAGAAGATTCGTATTGACGTTGGTGTACCATCTATTAGGAAATTTTCAGTGAGTCGTTCAGTGTTTATCAAATAAACACCTACATGTTTATAGTTCATTAGGATAAATCATCGGACTAAGTCACGATATACGACATCTACTGGTCTCAGTGGATTTTGCTAACCGACCCGTGTTAGTAAATCTTGACCAGAAACTTTATTTAATGATATACAACTTATAGTGATGCTTCCCAATGTCAATTACAAACTACGTTGTAACTGAGCACTACATTGTAAATTCTAGAGTCTTTGTCTAATATACATGTATCACTAAATCAGATTTAGTTTCAATATAATCATAATTAGATATCTAATCGTAATTAGATCGAATATATATAAAAGACAAGAGGTGCTACCATTAAATAAGTAATATTATGGAAAAATGAATTGTTCGTATTCATGAATCGAATATAAATACGATCCAGATTGACACTCTGAGCACCAACCCTAACAATTTCTCCCACTTGCTCTAGTGTCAATCCACGGTATCATATACACATATAAATGTGTATCACATACTCATGTCCCTCAAGAGCTCACCAAGCACTCAAGAGGTAGGCAACAACAAGTAAGCCCGCTATAACAAATTGAGTTTGTCCAAAAAAACTAATTGTTTCCCTTAATCATCATCATTCATATTTTGTAGAACCCAAGTTCTACATCAATATGACTCAGATGCGACATCAATATTGTGTTATAGCTACTAATTTGTCTATGTATTTAGAGATCAAATCCAAATATTATAAGACAACCGCAAGCACAACACTAATATCTAAACTTCTAATATATAAGGTCACTATGTAACTTCATAAGTTACAACTAATTCCACTAATACAGTAGAATCAACTGTGACACTCCCACTGCATCTTTTCTGACTCTATATGACATAGACTGTCTAACGTCATAATTAGACTCAAAACTAATTTGATCCTAATGGTTTCAGATTATATTCTCCATGAATAAGAAATTTGTTCTTAATATCTCAAAGATAACAAAGAACATGTTTCAAGACACATCCTATGATCTACAACATATCAAAATAATTCGTAACAATTACAATTAAATTGATATATTTAATCGTACATAATATAGTATTCATTATGTCACCATCATATAATGCATAAGATTGATTAGACATTCTAATGAATTTCTCTTTTGACTAGGGAATAATCTTTTACGAAAGACAAGTATGATATACAAGAGACACACTAACTGTCACACATATAGTCTTGATGTGTCCTTTATTAGACCATATCTAATGCACGACTAATGAGAGTATCTCACAAGTCTCTTAGTTTGATATCATATATGAAACTTTATATCAAATATAACAGAGACTACTCTCACTGCATTCATAGAGAAAAGAAGACTTAGGTAAACCTTTTACCTTATAAACATCTCATTATTACATTAATAATGATAATGTCGTTAAGATATATAACACTAGAAAGAAATTTGTACGCTCCCACTGACCTTACTATCTGATAAGTGTGGTTTATACCCACTTATTACGAAATTTTTAGCTTATTGTTTTGTTATATTTCGAGATATTTAAATGTTATTTATAGTTTAATTCATGTTTTATTTGTAGGAGCATTAATACATGGATCGGGGAACAATTGCACGTGTTTTGGGAACTTTCGGGAACACATGACGAGCAACGGGAGCATTGGCACCATGTCACATATCATCAGGCGCCATGGCGCCTAAATCTCATACAAATCACAGAGAATAAGGCGCCACAGCGCCTAACATTTATAATTGAAGGCGCCATGGCGCCCACTTTCATGATAAATACATATGGCGCCATGGCGCCAATTGGAATAAAGAATAGAGGCGCCATGGCAGCTCCTCAATCAATTTGCCCATACATAATCCAGAGGATTTGGCGCCCAGGCGCCAATTTGATAGGCCGCGGCGCTGCGGAAAAAAAAAAGTCAGATGCGATCTAGGAAATTAACCCTTAAGGTTTTTAAAATCCCTAATGATACCCAAAGACTCCCTGTCTCCACTATAAATATAACAGTTCGTCTAATACTCAAAGGGGAGGCTAATACAGAGCACAAAACACATAAATAAATATTTTTAGAGATCCAAGGAGAGGATTGAAGAGCGACAAGAGGAGACAAAGGCTGTGACATCCGAGGAGGAAGAGATTCAATTCGGGTTTTATCTTCTTGTTTATTTCTTAAAACTCTAATGATTTCCATTAGATTCATGAATTTTTTATCATTGATTTTATCTTTTATCATGAACTAACTCCTTAATTCTGGAGAATGATGTAATCTATGCTTGAACCTTGTATTGTGTTTATCAATTTTGTAATGAAGTTTTATTCAGTTTATTTATATTCTTTTGAGTTTAATGCTTTTTGATTGCTGGCCACAATTGAAGATGATATATGTTTAGAATCTATCACTCGAGAGAGAGGATTTTGAATAGATCTAGAGAATATAGCCTAGGATTTTATAGAGTTCGAGAGAATCTGTAGTCCTTTGAAGTCGTTAATATAGAATCACAAATCGTAATGAGTTGTTAACTATTGGATTTTTATAGAGATATCGAAGTCTATAGTTGATGATATTTTCACTCGGCACTCGAGAGAGGGAGTGAATATTTTAGGAGTCTTGACTTATAAACAATTCAACTGAACAAGGATTAATTGGCATGACAAATACATAGGCGACATCTAGGTGAAATCAGGATCTAGAATCTCTATCGTATTAGTTCCTCCTATCTAAATATTTTTATATTTTATTTATTTATTAAAATTCTTTATTATTTGTTTTCTAAATAAAGTTAGGATTATCAATTGTAGTACTTAGTGCGAGTTAACGCAATCCCTGTGGGTTCGACACTCTAAACTCATTTATACTAAAACTTGACACCGTACACTTGCGGTACGATATAAAAATATCACAATGACGCCATATGTATTTATCATGAAAGTGGGCGCCATGGCGCCTTCAATTATAAATGTTAGGCGCTGTGGCGCCTTATTCTCTGTGATTTGTATGAGATTTAGGCGCCATGGCGCCTGATGATCTGTGTCATGGTGCCAATGCTCCCGTTGCTCGTCCTGTGTTCCCGAAAGTTCCCAAAACACGTGCAATTGTTCCCCGATCCATGTATTAATGCTCCTACAAATAAAACATGAAATAAACTATAAATAACATTTAAATATCTCGAAATATAACAAAACAATAAGCTCAAAATGTCGTAATAAGTGGGTATAAACCACACTTATCACTATCATATGTGTATTTTTTATGCTTTGATAAAATCAGACAATCTGACTATTATCAAAATTAGAAAACACAGATTTCTGGAAAGCTTATCTGAGTCTACAATAGGCTCTATAAGCTAGTATATCAAACTGTGATCTTAGCAGAATACAAACTCTAGGGCCATTCTAGAATGAACTCTTCAAACAAAGAAACCACAATGGATCTTTCATTCGAAGAAACCATTCAGGAACGTCACTTTGCATTCTTGAGCCAAAATACATAGTTTAATATCAACATTAACCAACAGATCTTTAATTTTTCAATTAGTGTGACTAGAGACAAGTTTTCTCAGAATCTACAATATATTACTGAGTATAACTTTTCTCACTGTCATACTATAAATGTCAAACCTTTAACAAACTCACTTTGCTTTTGCTGCGCAAACAATTTGCACATTTTATGAACGATTCATAACGAAAGCTTAATCAAGTCCAAAACTTGATTGTAGTAAGCTATGAACAATCTTAGATATATGGTTCAATGTTAACTTTCGTAGTCGATATCAAATATCGCTCCCACTATAAGTTATAGGATAATTTTCTTCGATAAGAAAACAGCAGAACCATTAGGTATCAAATACTACTCAAATGATTCTGACATCATATTAGACTTATATGGAATGTGTATAAGGGTCTTTTCATCTTATTAATTACATAATTCCATTTATAGTTTATCATTCTCACATTTGACTTCACTAAGTCAAGTCTTTTCTACAATGGTCAACATCTGATGTTACGCATCAAGTAATAAAATAATTTTATTACTCGGGATCGTAGAAAAGATATTCTATCAAATATAATACAATATTCTATTAAATAGAATAAATGATAAACTCTTACTTGTACCTCCGAGGCGCAAGTACTTTCAATTATATAACCATTATACAAAAGAAAGATTCAAATCTCAAACTTTTCAAGATTCGAATTTTCTACTTATACATATCATATACGTAACTGTAGAAACTAATGGAACCTTAATTTAAAAAGATGAATTAATGTTACTGGAGCATACCCCCAAGAGTATTGAAAACTAATTCGGCAACACTCAATATCAAACGAATCAGATCATATAAGATTCGATTTCTCCTACTGATCAATTCCATCACGATAGAATCGTAGAAGAATAATATTGAGTAAGAATCACATTCGTTAAATAACTTTAGAACTAATTGTCATAAATTCATATGTTTGATCATATCAAACATCCTTGAACAATTCAAAGACACACGATGAATTTTAAAAATATAGTTTTCAACACTTCAAATAGAATATCTTCGAACTATTCAAAATATTCTATCAGCGTTTCATCAGAAACATATTGAAAGTTCTTGAACCATTCAAGACGTTCAATATATATATTCTTTTAGAAACATGCAACTAAGTCATGACAACTCATTAACTAAGTTACGAAGTAAAGAAAACTATCCAAGGTAATTTATAATTCATTAAACTACATACATCCAATGTATTAGTTTAATAAAGCTGTGGTCCAATGACGATCATTGGTTAAATGAGATTTAATCACATTCTGAATACAATATTCATTAAATGGATAAGGATATATGGTGTGATCTTATATCAGACCATCCTTTACCATACGGAATAAGCATCTAATGCTTATGTGATAAAATCTCATAAAGCATTGTTCAAAGTTATTTAGTCAACCAAATATTTTTCTTAATGTCTATCTCTTCATCAATGACACTACTAGTCATATTAAAATATGTAACAATTGTTTATAAAGAACAAGTAACTATCCAATAGTCGCAAGTTCTGATATCAAATATCAAAAACAATCATTAAACACTATTTTAATTAACTAAACAGAAGATTTGATATCCAATACTTATAGTTGTCGTATTGTGAGAATCGAAATTCTCAACACACAACTATGTACATCTCCTTTCTTAAGCTCTATAATTTGCCTTCAATTATTCACAACAATTGCAAATAATTGATTAGCATATTTTGTCAAACAAGTGACTTCTAAAAGTCACTAAAGCCAAGAAACGTCATTATAAGATAAACAAATACCTAAATGAGTTTTCTTAATGCCAGTCAAGAATCTCGAGACATAAACTAATTCACGTCAATTCTTACTGCACAAGAAACTATTCTCTCTAGACAATTATATCCTAAAACAGATATCTATTTAGATTACTTATCGTGACTTAGTAACTAAGTCACTAACCAACTTGATTTTTAAGAAAATCGGAACAACAGTTCCCGATGGTTTTGACTAATCTAACAATATCCAAGTAAACTAACATTCTAGAACCTATTCTAGAAATACGTAGCCATAAGTGAAGTCAGAAAACATATTCAAATAATATGCATGCAGTGGATAATAAGTTTAAATTCTATCAACAATATAGAATAAGGAAAACACACAAGCGGCAATTTCCATAATATTACATAATACTTTAGTTATGAATTTTTAACACAACAGTGTCTCCCACTATTTTACGTAATACTGTAATCTCCAACGGAAAACGAGAATTCAATAATTAAATCGAATTCTATAGTGAGAAGTGGACCCCATGAATATATTTCGACTCACAGCTTTGGCACGATCTCGCCTACGTATATTCATTAGGTAGACAACTCATTGTCAATCACACTCACTGTGACTCATGATTTTGGTCCTGACCGTTTCTCGTTATGACAGCTTTGGCACATTCACAATGAGGCGTATCAAGCTTCACTTGCCAATGACAAACTCAAGCTACCGATTTAGTCCTAACAGCTTTGGCACGTTCAGGATTTCCACTTTCACTAGAATTTATCTAGTATCAAATATGCATCCAGCATCGATAAAATTCTATCAACTACACCCTCACTGCTTTGGCATTTTCTCGGATGCAGCCATAGAAAGATACTTATAAACTGTATTGACAAGATGGACCAAGAAACATGCATCCAATACATGTCACTTTACTGTCTTATTTAAGCGGGGATATTCCTCAAGAAAGCATTGCTCTACATCAAATGAAGAATTAAATCTAGATCAACTTCTAAACAGTTCAATTATACCTTAGAAAATATAACTTAACTTAATCATTAAATTTTCGTTACGTTTCCCGTTAGCGTAGAACCAAAAAGTCAAGAAATATCTAAATTACATGCACATGCAAACATCAAAATTGGATTTTATATCATATATCATGCATGACAAATGTAATGGATGAGGATCAGACCCGCTCTGATACCATTTTTGTTGGGGTTTTGGCGCGGGCGCAGCGAAAGCAAGCGGTTCGGCTGAAATCATAATTTTAAAATTTTTTAAATTACCGAATAAATTATTCAATATCCAATATGAATAATTCATTCATATTTCACCTAAACATATTTATTCGATATCAAATAACAACATAAATAGTTAAGAAATATCGCGAAGCTTTTACGAAAACATTTTTTCGTAAAATGGCATAAAATGAATTTTTGACCGAACCGACTACCCAATGTACATGGGGGCTGCCCAAACAGTGACCAATTCACTGTTTGGGTAGCCGTTACCCGGTTGGCTCAAAAGTCACCCGGTAACGCCGTTTTTTGCCATTTTCGCATATTTCAACTTCGAAACAGTTTTCGACAATTGTTCTAATACCCAAAACACATCCAATATATTTTTATGACATAATTATCATCACCATAAACCCAGTTTTCCATATCTGATCTAGAAACCAAAAATATCAACATTTCATGCTTTAATCCAATTTTCTTAATATTAATCACAGCACAAATCCAAGCCACCACTAATGAAGCACCCAAGAATAATTCTAGGCATTACAAGAGTGGTCATAACACTCTAGAATGGCAACAAGTCATCAAATGACTAAATTGAATCAATATTACACTAATATCATCCAATTAAACTTCATATATCCATCTAGCCTCCAAATAAAAAAGCCCCAAAATATAAGAAAGGAAGAAACCCTAGAACTTGTCTAGATGCTCAAGAATAAGAAACAAACTTTCTAAGTTTAAGAGTAATGAAGATTACCTCAAAATCTCCTAATTTCCTTAAACTTTTTCTTGATTTCTTCACTTCCTTCCTTTGTTTCTTCAAACAAATTTTGGGAGGTTTTTTCTTGAAGGATTCGGCCATGAAGTTCATTAAAAAGAGAAAATAAAAATTTTTGACTTTAAAAACAAGGCCAAACCGACTTTGGAGGGGTAAAATGGTCATTTGGTCATTTTAATCTAATTAAATAATAATAAGCTTAAAGTTGACAAATTCAATTTGTATACTTCAAGCTTAAAAGAATCATGCCACATGTAACCAATAATAATTAGCCATATTACATAACAATTATGAAATATAGATATTATTTAATTATCTAGATATTTAACATTTAAACACCTAAATAATTAATTAATATAATTATTATTATATATGTATTTTTATTTACATTAAATAACAAATACATATAATAATGGCATGTGTCAAAATCTCATTTAACAATTAATTAATATGTATCAAATCAAATCTTGTATCAAATACAAATACATATTAATTATTAATTGACCAAAAAGCCCTTAATGCATGTATCTTCGTTTAATCGTTTAAATTATTTGAATTAACTCATTTAATTCGATGAAGTATTATGAATAATCTATATTATTCATAACGCGTTGCTCAAGTGCTCAACGAGTACACTTCATATTGTGGAACTCTCTAAGTTTAGGTTTATCCATCACGAAATCCAATTTTGTGTCCATAATTCACCACTCATGAATTATGACGACCACAGATAATCTCGCTAAACTATGCAAGTTGAGGTAATTGCATACGTATAATCTCTCAGTCACTGGCTATCCATATTATAACTGAGATATAGATAAGAACGTCAAATTCTTATGGTATAATATAGTCGACTTTCAAATTTACGATCTCTAAATAACACTCGGAACTCGCTTCCGAAGTTATACCACGGTCATGGATTTAGTATATCGCAAATACGTGTAGGAAACCTATGCCCTGTACACAGGACTGACGGATTCTGTCTTGATACGCACTGGATATCATGAGCATCAGTTCACACCCAACGAACATGCGGAGGTCTGATCTAAATAGATCGGTGACGTGACTGCCATCAAAGTATGGATGATAACTCATATATCCACTGTGGTATCTCAAGTCGAATGATCACTATGCTCGTTCAACTCGAGAAGATTCCTATTGACGTTGGTGTACCATTTATTAAGAAATTTTCAGTGAGTCGTTCAGTGTTTATCAAATAAACACCTACATGTCTATACGAGTCTCCCGAGACTCATGGTTCATTGGGATAAACCATCGGACCAAGTCACGATATACGACATCTACTCATGGTTCATTGTAACTCAACATCGTTCGTTGTTGAGTTACAACGACTCAACTAGCACAAAATCTGAAGCTGAATCTACACAAAGTCCAATATAAAACATCTGCTGTAAATTTAGATATGCAAATCTCATGGAAAAAGGCATTACTTTTGGTCATCCACCTCCACTCTAATGTCATTGATGCGAACACCAGGAATTTCTATTGTCATAACATAATTGCTTCCCAGTTCTGAGACATTCATCCTTGGAGACCACTCGATTCCTGAAAGGAGGAAAAAATTAAATAATCCAATTGCAGAACTCTAACTGAAATTTGTGGCAACAGATATCATATTGTAATTCATGTTCAAAATTCTGCAAAATCTTTTCCAATAGTAGAACAAGAAGCATTTGACCTGCTTTATCAAATGATCACATGTTCAAGCAGCAAAACGATTACCCTTGAACTTAAAAGATTGTAATTTTTTATTTGAACCAAAATTATCTTGTTTAACAATTCTTCTGCTGGTTCTATTTTTGCAGGTCTAGTAAACAATGGTGCTTCAGAAGAAACATTGCAAGAACCTTCCTTTCCTTTTTGAAACTTGTGCACTTGAGTGGCGCACAAGGTCTAGCAAACATTGGTGCTTCAAAATCATTGCGAGAGCTCTGGCAAAATATTTTAGCAAACACCAGACCAAGACAAAATCAATTCCTTGAATATCGATTGAACAACATCAAAAACCATAGCGTTAAAATGCAATGCAAGCACCTGTTCATTTGAAATTGGCCCCATGAAACAAGCTTGAGCATCAGATGCTTGGCGTGCAAAATATGTTCTGTTATCACAACTTCGGATTAAAGAATTTAGACTGCTGCTGCAGTTCTGACACCAAATTCACAAATGAGTCATTTTAAAAATAAAAAAAATACACATGTAATATAATAATAATAATAATAAATGAGAATGGATCATCAAATTGCTTCCCTTTTGTTTCCCTTTTGTTTTGATATTGTTCGTCTAGCACTTGTAAAGTGTTTGGTAAATATACGCAATTGCAGTTTGACAATTAAGGTGATTTTGTTGTAAAATATGTGTCATCAAACAGTAATATAACTTGCAATCAAACAGATCAAAACAACAAAAGTAGATCTAGATGCATGATACCCTAAAACCAGAAAACCATTAAAACAAACCAGAAAATGTAGATCACAGAATTGTCCAAGTCGAGATGATCTCTGTCCTTAAGAACTTATTGGCTCCGTCACGGGTGCTTTACGGATTCGTTTTGCCAACGTTCTCCCAGGATTACTTGGAATCTTCTTGTTCAAGGAGCACTCCTTAACAAGTGTATGAACTAGGAATATGGGGAAACTCTCTCAAAAAAAAAACAAAGGAAAACAATGTCTCTTCCTTAACAAAATTCGGATATCTTTCTGTCTCTATCTTTTGGACATCAAGCCTTCTTATATAAGGCATGGAAGGGTGCCAATAGGGCACCCTTTGGGATGGGGTGCAACCCCCCAAAGGGTTGTACCCCTCACAAGCACCCAATCCAATCCAAAAGACAGAATTACCCTTATTGAAGAATTTCCTACAATCCCCCACAATTCTTCAAATATACACGGATACATTTGAGAGAGTTACCATGAACTAAAGCTGCATCGAAATAGGTAGCTTTCGCCTTGAACCTTTCCTAGTGAGTGACAATCGGATTTACTTGGCAAACCAGTGACCCATAGTCTTGAACTGTTCTGCCGTTGGTGTAAACCAAGACAATTGCCAACACACAGCCTTAATTCGACCATTTTCCCGTTCTACGGTTGTGTTCATTTTGGCCCTGAACAACGGTCCTGGATTCATCAAGTACTTTAGGGTAACCCGCCTTTAAAGGTTCCCATGGAAGCTGCCTCACTTCTTACTTGAAATAGGTGATCTGCTATGAAGAGGTAATCTGTCTTTACCCCCATTAGGACTCATCTCCTAATATAGTGATCATTAAAAGCCTTAGCTTATCCTAACCAATGACAGACAACACTCAGCGTCATTATCGGAATGGGAAATAGTACGAAACTCTTCAGTGCTGTTTTTGAATTGCACAAAGTTTCTGTTGTCCCTTTTGAACCTAGATCTTGGGATCTCCAGTCAACTAGGTTGGGTTTCCACAGTGACAATTCTTAGATTATAGGCTTCAAGCCCATTCCCCTCGATGACTTCTCAACTTGCTCTCGAGGTAAACCTTTAGTTAGTGGATCCGCTAGGTTTTCCTTCGATCGGACATAATAGATCGTTATTATGCCACTTGAGAGCAGTTGACGTATGGTATTATGTCTCCGACGTATGTGTCGAGACTTACCATTATACATTGTCTTTTGGGCTCTCCCAATTGCCGATTGGCTATCACAATGTATGCTAATCGCTGGCACCGGTTTGGGCCAACTAGGAATATCCTCCAGGAAGTTTCTAAGTCATTCTGCTTCTTCCGCTGTTTTGTCTAACGCTATGAATTCTGATTCCATAGTAGACCGGGCAATACACGTTTGCCTCGAGGATTTCCATGACACGGCTGCATTACCAAGTGTGAAAACAAATCCAACCGTAGATTTGGAATCCATTGTATCAGATATCCAGTCAGCATCGCTGTTTCCCTCTAGAACAGCAGGATATCTCTCGTAATATAGCCCATATTTTGAAGTTTCTTATACCTCAAAACACTTACTATGACTTTCCAGTGGTTATGTCCTGGATTGCTAGTATATCTGCTAAGCCTATTCACAGCTTGAGCGATATCAGTTCGTGTGCAATTCGTGAGATACATCAGACTTCCGATGATCTTTGAATACTCTAATTGCGATATGCTTAAGCCAGTATTCTTTGATAGAGGAAGAGTTAGGTTAGCTACTCCCAAATCTTTCATATCAAATTTGCGGGTTAACACTTTCTTGGTAAACTGAATCAACTCATGATTATTACCAATTATCAGCATATCGTCTATATAGAGACATACATTGACATATCATTCTAGAGTTGATTTGGTGTATATACACTAATCACACTCATCGGTTTTAAACCCACTTGACAACATCTCTTTGTCAATGTTCTCATGTCATTGTCTAGGTGCTTGTTTCAATCCGTACAATAATTTTACAAGTTTGCACACCTTCTGTTCTTATCCAGGAACATTAAACCCTTCTGGTTGTTCCATGTAAGTCTCTTCAGCTAATTCACCATTCAAGAATGACGTCTTTACATCCTTTTGATGTATTACAAGACCAACTATAGCTGCTATGGCTATAAGCATTCTACTGATGTGATACGAATCACTGGTGGATATATGTCAAAGTAAACAATGCCTTCTTTCTGTCTATAATCTTTTATGACAAACCTCACCTTGTACTTATCTATTGATCCATCCATTTTCATCTTTCCATTTGTAGCCCAGTGGCTTACAACCTGGTGGAAGATCAACCAACTCCCAAGTATGGTTCTGTAGGATTGAATCAATCTCACTGTTTATCGCCTCTTTCCACAGAGGTGCCTCCAAAGAAGACATTGCTTCTTTATAGCTTCGAGGCTCATTTTCTAACAAATATGTCAGAAAATCGGATATGACTCTTGGTCAACCTGATCACTGTCCTTGACAGTATCAACAGCTCTTTTTGAGAGACTCTCTTCTTTGTCTTTCCTTACAAGGAAATGTCTCTTCAAAATTATTGCATTCCTTGACTCAATCATCACATTCAGATTGATGTCAGGAATCTCATATTTGTGTACCAAGAATCGATACGCACTACTGTTGCAAGCATATCCGAAGAATATACAGTCAACAGTTTTGGGTCCTATTCCACCTTCTTAGGTTTAGGAGCCATCACCTTGGCAATTGGCAAGACACCCCCACATTTTCAGATATTTGTAGGAAGGTACATAACCTTTCCACAACTCATATGGTGTCTTGTCCAATCTTCTGTGAGGAAGCTTGTTCAGAACGTAGTTCGCGGAAAGCAGGGCTTTCCCCCACAAGTTCTGAGGTAAACCAGAACTAGTCAACATGGCATTCATCATTTCCTTCAACGTTCGGTCTTTGCACTCAGCAATCCCATTTTGTTGAGGAGAATACGGAGCAATGGTTTCGTGAATAATTCCGTGCACAGAACAATATTCACCGAATGATGAAACGTATTCACCACACTTCTATCACTCCTGATTCTTTTGATTTCCTTGCCAAGTTGATTTGCAACTTCGTTCTCAGTATATAAAGCTCTCAATAGCTTCAGCTATGCTCCTCAGCAAATACACTTAACTGAATCTTGTGCTTTCATCGATAAAAGTGACAAAGTATTTTTTACCGCCTCTTGTTTGCACAACATTCATGTCACATACGTCAATGTGTACAAGTTCCAAGGGTTCAGAACTTCGTTCTATGATGTTCTATGTATTTTTACTTCAACACATGCCTCACACTTATGTTGGCTATCAATGCAAATTTAGGTATAAGGTCCATGTTAATTAATGTACGTATTGTATCATAATTAACATGTCCTAACCTCTCATGCCATACATTTTGTGACTCAATAATATAAGCAGAAGTTTCAGCTTTATTAATAGCACAATTGACAGTCATTGAAAAGACCCTCTGCGAGGTATCATTTTCCTACATAGACATCATTTTTGGTCAAAACAATCTTGTCAGAAACAAATACAAACCCGAGACCGAGTTCTTCTGAATATCTGGAACATGCAAACATTCTTATATGTAAGCTCCGTTCCGGATATCATATTCAAAACTACTGTGCCTTGTCCAACCACTCTAGAGGTAGACGAGTTTCCCATTCTCAGATGATCGCCACCATCGACCTTTCTGATACGACGAGGAAAACATCTTGCTATCAGCACAGATATGACGAGTAGCCCCAGTGTCTACCCATCATTCTCTCGGATTCCCAACCAAATGGCTTCAGTTACCACTGCTGAGAGATTCATTTCTAAAATCTCATCAGTTAACTGCTCATCTTCAGCGACATAGGCCTCATTTTTCCTGCCATTGTCCTGAGATATCTTGTTTCTGCAGTGCTTCGTCTTATGACCACTCTTTTCACAGTTGTAGCACTTCCCATTGAACTTCTTGTTCGCTTGGGAAGAATCAGCTTCACTGTTCTTTTTTTTTCTTGCTACCCTTTACATCCTCAAAGATGTTGGCCTTAGACTCCATAGTCTTGTAGCTGGCATTCTCAGACATCATGTTGTCCTGTTCGATTCTCAATCAAACTCCAAGGTCTTCAAGGCTCATCTGCTTCTTTTTGTGTTGCAGATAGCTCCTGAAGTCCTTCCATGATTGAGGCAACTTTTCAATTATGGTGGCAACTTGAAACGTCTCACAGAGTTTCATTCATTCATCCAGTTTCATGAATGATCTAATGTTGTTCACCCAACTGAGACATCATCGTCCCTGAAACTACCATCTTGTAGTCCAGGAACCTACCCACGACAAATTTCTTTTGTCCGGCATCCTTGGTTTTGTATTTCTTCTCGAGAGATTCCCAGAGAATCTTCGCGGAAGTCATGCCTTGGTACACATTGTACAGGGTATTGTCAAGACCACCCAAAATGTAGTTCTTGCATAAGAAGTCTCCAGACATCCAAGTCTGTTCTCGCTCTTCCTTGGCCAATTCAGATTCACCCTCCACAGGACCCGGAGGATCTTTGAGGAATTTAGCCAACTGGAGAGTTGTCAGGTAGAACACCATTTTGTTCTGCCACTGTTTGAAGTTTGCCCCACCAAACTTCTCCGGTTTTTCTCCATGAGAGACCGGTACTGTGATGTTTCCGCTAACCATATGTAACTGGAAACAAACAGAGTTCAATATGTCTTCAAAAGACAAATTGTACAACGACCAACAAATGATCTTGTCTCAAGTGATATACCAAATATCCACTTGTTGTTCTATTGGACAGTAGTACCAATAAACACAAGTCCTTGAATTTTTAACCAAGATTTCTTATGAAAAGTAAATAAAGGAATATCCTTTAACTACTTTCTCAATAGAACCTCTTAGCAATTCAAACTCAATATTTCAATTTTCCAATAGCACAATTAATACGATAAGTGTAGATATATAAATGTCAATCAAGATTGGATGGAATTACTTGTGCAAAATTACACTTTAAATTCTCAACCAATTATGCAACAACAAATCAACTTCAACTTTATCACTATGTGTATGCTTGTGATAATTGATCAACTTAATAATAACTTAAATCTATACTACCAAGATTAATGTGTTTACAGTATATGACTAACCAAGTTAATATTAATTAAAGTTTGCAATTTATGATACTTCCAGGACAAAATCATTAGTGTTAAGTTCGTATCTACGTTCGAACGAGACTGTCCAGTGTGTGTGCGTTCGTGTTGCGTTTGATAACGAGTTCGAACGATGTGTTTCCAGAGAGTTCACGTTCGAGTAGCGTTTGATAACACGTTCGAACGGAATGATTCCAGAGAGTTCACGTTCGTATAGCGTTCGTGAACGCGTTCGAATGGAATGATTCCAGAGAGTTTGCGTTCAAGTTGCGTTTAGTAGGCGTTCGAACGTTCTAAGGCAAAAGGCTTGCGTTCGAGGTGCGTTTGAAGACGCGTTCGAACGTTCTTACGAGAATTCAAATTTTTAGCCTTCGCGTGCGTTGGGCGTTCGAACGCCCTACGGGTTTTTCATGCACAGTTCGTATTTTCCAGAAAATATTCAAACCCTAACATGCAAATTACTATTTAATAACACGATATCAATAAGTTCTTAAGATTGTTGTAAAATATGTGTCATCAAACAGTAATATAACTTGCAATCAAACAGATCAAAACAACAAAAGTAGATCTAGATGCATGATACCCTAAAACCAGAAAACCATTAAAACAAACCAGAAAATGTAGATCACAGAATTGTCCAAGTCGAGATGATCTCTGTCCTTAAGAACTTATTGGCTCCGTCACGGGTGCTTTACGGATTCGTTTTGCCAACGTTCTCCCAGGATTACTTGGAATCTTCTTGTTCAAGGAGCACTCCTTAACAAGTGTATGAACTAGGAATATGGGGAAACTCTCTAAAAAAAAAAACAAAGGAAAACAATGTCTCTTCCTTAACAAAATTCAGATATCTTTCTATCTCTATCTTTTGGACATCAATCCTTCTTATATAAGGCATGGAAGGGTGCCAATAGGGCACCCTTTGGGATGGGGTGCAACCCCCCAAAGGGTTGTACCCCTCACAAGCACCCAATCCAATCCAAAAGACAGAATTACCCTTATTGAAGAATTTCCTACAGATTTTACGCGCAATTGACGAAAACCCTATATTACTTTATTATTTTGTCAAAATATTAATTTCAAGAATCATTTTTGCTAAACACCTGTTACTTCACAGCAATTGTGGTATAAACCTATGTATCACTATATTAAACAGAGCTTAAAGGTTTATTTGTTATTGTTGGGTGATTGGTAAATCACTAGCTATGGTGAAGATATTTATAAACATAATTATTTAGAATTTATCCAGTAATTTGATATTTGTAACATTTAGATTTAAATAATGTTAAATGTATTTTTTTTTAAAATAAAAATAAAAAGGGCCATTTTTAAAGCCCAGATAGCCCGTTTGGCTTAGCTGCCAAGCAGCTGGGCTTTGGCACCTTAGCCAACCAGCTTTAAGATGAGTACGAGTACATATTTCGGTACTGATCAGGACAAATTGAATGTACCTGATCAGGTACTGTTGGGTATGAGAATTCTCGGGTCGAGTACGAGAATTCTCGAATCTGATAATATAAACCTCAACTCAATGCTTGCTTTTGTTAAGTATTACAATAGGCACCCATCGAGTACCCGTTGGGAATTGAATACTCATTCCTTGCAAAAATTGATAATTTTGAATGAGTACTTATTCGAGAATTGGCTACACATTCAGGTTTTCACTTTCCGAACGGATACCTGATTCTCAACTCGTCTTGAACTGTTGGGGATAGGTCAAATGTCGAGTAATGATTCGGGAACAGTTGAGAATAAAATCTCATTATCCGAATTTCCAAACTCCTGACCGACCCAAACCCGAAACACCGACCCCGAACTCCAATATTTGATGGACCGAGGTTTCGATGGATTCAGGAGTGTGCTCATTTTGTGGCTGTTCTCGAATTGTCGTATAGGGACAGTAGTTTTGGTGTGGGTTCTTATTGTATTTTTGTGGTTTTGTGTATTTTTGGTTTAACTAAGTCACTCGATATTATGTTATATTAGAAATCAGTATAGTTTCATTTTCCCGATTCGAATGTGGTCTTAATAGTTGAGTTGGATAACCTAAGCGAACCCCGTAAAATTTCTCCAATGCCGTAGTAGATTTTAATATGTGAGACTGTACTTTCTTTTAATTTTATGTAATTTATATTGAACCCTTACTTTTTTTTATTCAGAACTATATTTGAGTATTAACTTATCCTAAATATTATAGTTGAAGCCTGATATGACTTTAAATACAATGTTACTAAATTTTCAAAATTAAAAAAAAAAAAAAAAATGATAAAAACAGATTCAGAGGAGAGGAAACACATAATTAACCGATGCCAAATGTTGAAGAATAGTTATTGCAGGAAACCATGCAAATTCAAATTAAAATAAAGCACCTAGTGTTGTATAAAACAAACAAAATAATTTTTTATTTTTTAATTAAAATAAATTCTTTTTCATATTCATTGATGATCAAAATGTCTTGGCAATCAAAACTGAAGCAACTTATTAAAAAAAAAGTTGATTCTACGTCTTGCAGCTTCAGTCTCCATTTCTCTTATTTATGCTCAAATGCTTCACCAACGAATCTTCTGAAATTTAGTTTGAAGAATCCGGATTGGGCTAAATTAAGTGGCAGTGGGCAAGTCAGATATTTCAGTGCAACTGATGAATGATAGATGGCCACCCTGGCAAAATTTAGGATGCCACGTGGCCGAGGATCAGAATTTCACTGCATTACTTGTTCTGTTGGACGGAAAAATCTTTATTTGGGGGGGGGGGGGGGGATATTTTATAAAGAAAATATCGGGATTATTTAATTTTAAATTTAACATGAATTTTGAGTTATTAATTAATTGTACATGATTTGATACCATAAGAAAATGCACGTATAGTTAAAGTAATATAGTGACATAAGTCGGATATCATACCCACATAAACTTGTTATTTCTCTTATCAATATCAATATCAACCTACTTAACTACAGTTAAACAAATGGTTGAAGAAATAGATTTTGATTAATCTAAAATTAATTATATATATATATATATATATATTTGTAAAATTTAATTTAATTTAATATAAATAAAGAGCAAACAATAATTTTGGAGATAAACTTTATATGCGAGAAAAACTTATGGTTGTAAATTCACTTAAGCACGCAAACAATGAGTTCAAGCACTGTTCATTCAGGTTGTTACGAATTATTAACCTTAAATAATAATAATAATAATAATAATAATAAAAAAAAATAAATAAATAAGTCCTCAAGTGGCGTGACTTGGTGGTGTAAGGTTCATGGTCCGACCTTCAGGTCCTGAATTGAAATCCAAAGAGTGCGTTTCTTATAAGAGTTTGAAACAGCCGGAGATTTTACCTACTCCGCTTAAATTCGGAAGGGGTGATTTGGCGGTAGGGTTTCCAACGATTTCAAAAAAAAAAATCATTGAACAATAAACTATCTACAAGTCTATTGCGATCATCAGGTAGATATATTCAGATTAAACCAATTAATTATATATTTATGTTAATTAATTTAAACCAAATTTATTAAGGTCATGTTCTAATAGTGGCTATGTATGCCATGCAGGTATATTTATATGCTATAGGGAAATCTATTCAAACGAAGTAGATCATGCGCTTTTATTCCCAAGGCTAACCCAAATTTCATCTGTCGAGTTCCTAAGTATTTACAAAGGCTATTTTATTGTTGGTCAGACAAATAAAATATGCATTAAAGCATAGAGAATAATAAATAACAAACCCAAGAGAATAAAAAAAATACAACTTAATTAATAAATATGCTTAAAATTCATTACAAACCTAGATGAATGATTTATCTACTTATGATAAATAATAAACACAAGCTAATCATTATTGATACAAAACAATGACTTATAAAAGATAAACTAGAGAGAAAGGAATGAAGAACTCTTGTTTACATTTTTCGCCTTCAATCTTTAGCATCAGTTGAAGCACTCGTCTTTATCTTACTCTAAACGTTCTTCAATGCTCTATGACTCCAAAATTGTGTTATGAGACTTGATAATAGGTTGTTGGATGACATTGTACTTGCATATGAGGTCCTGAGGTAGTTCATAATAAAAAACTAAGTTTCGGACGAATGGCAACATGTGACGCTCTTCTTTGATCATTGGTTCATCGGGAAGCGCCACATTTTGCCCGCTTCTATCCATATTTTATTCATGTGTGCATTGTGATGCGTGTTTTCACTATGAAATGAAGCCCAATTTATTATATATTTTATCGTTTTCATCCCTCGTTAAATCAGTTGAGTTTTGATATTATTTTAACCTGCAAAATACACATGAAACACATCAAAACGTTCACACAACTCAAAATAACACGCAAAACACTAAAATAGAGAGACGGGACACACACACATATTGACCGCTCATCATTAATTCCGTTTAATTTAATGGTGAATATGGAAAGTCAAATTAATATTTAATGATGTCAAATCAATAATTTAAAATTTGTGTTAAAATAGCTTTATATATATATATATATATATATAATTTTATGAAATTACAAAATCTGAAAGTTGGGATTTGAATTATTAAAGACTCAAAAATAGAAAAAATGTTGAAATAATTGATACAAAAGGTGTGTAGCTTTTCAGAGTAATTTTCTAATCCTTGAAGTTACATTCATAGTCTCATAGCATGCTTTCTTATAAAAAAATGATTCAAATATACCGTTTTAAGTTAGTTATATTTAGGTGTACTGATCAAGAGGGAGTACATTAATTCTTAGTTCTTACATATATACTTCAAACTTGTACCGATTTGGGAACGAAGACAAGAAATGCTACACAAGTTCCCCTAATATGTTGAAAGTTTTTTTTTTTGAACAAATATTTCTAGAAGGATGAATGGTGTTTGTTTTTTTTAATTTATCCTTCTAGAAATCTTGTTTAAAAAATTATATAAACAAATTAAAGAAGGGTGCTTCAACCTGTAGAATTTGAGGAGTTACGGGCAACGACGTGTCTTTTTTTTTTTTTTTTTTTTTGGTTGAAAAATTAGAACCCTACAAAAGATAGAGATCATTTTATTTCAACTATTTATAAGTTATGAGTTTGATTTGTTGATTTCACTATCACACGTTTTTTCTTTATAAAATAAGATAGTTTTTATGAAGGTCAGTAACATATTTCTTGCATACGATACTTATTATTTTTTTTAAATATTTAGAAGTTTTGAGAAAAGAGTTTTCGAAATTGAACTGTCATATTATTTTTTTTATAATAAATATATAAGAGATTATTAAATATTTGAAAGTTCTAGAAGAAGAATTCTCGAGTAGCAGCTATCAAAATATTTATTTTCTTACAAATAGATAAGAATTTATCAAATGTTTAAAAAAGAAAATAGTTTTTGAGAAATAGGAAATTATATTTACGTATTTCTTTATTGAAAGGTTGACCTTCCCTTATAAAATTACAGCCATGAACATTTTTTTTTTATTTTTTATTTTAATCATATAAGATTTTAAATTTAGATATTCTAATTTTGTGATCTATTTTTTTTATTAGTATTTTTGAAGGGAAAAATGGATTTCGTGAAGGAGCAAACGACAGGAACATATTTGGTTGTTGAAAGATTGAAACCACCATGGCATTAGTCTATATTACGTGAGAACTATAGGGAATTTTTAAAATTAGAAAAGGAAAAAAAAATTGGTCAAAAGAGCCATGCTGAAGCCTGAAGGTCTAAAATGGGAATCTTTGAATATTCAAATGTGAATTCAAAATCATCCAAATAGTCATCACAATTTATAGAAAATTTAATATATGACTCAATTTAACATTTGATCTAAATCATTCGTATTATTAATACAGGCGTATCATAAAATTATAAAAAATCTAATTTAGGTTAGATCTAAATTTATATTTTTTTAATACAATAGCTTGGGAAGATTGATGGCATGGCAAAGTCAAAATTGTCCGCTGGGAAGAAATAGACCAGCTACTCTTTTGCCTATTTGCTTCTTCCCAGAATTTGGAATTGCTGCTATCAAAACTTCTCTTTTAACTTTCTCTCTCAATTAACTATTAGCTCTCATATCACTCCAATTCCTTATTGCTTGGATCTTTTTTTTTTTTGCAGCTTCAACTTTTTGCTGTAAAATTTGTCAATCTTGTGATTGCTTGTATGCATATATTGGTTCTAGAAAGTGAAGTTGTGTAGGATACAGCAATGGATGAATCACAGGGACAGAGTAGTTCAAATATGCCCGCACCTTTTCTGATCAAGACTTATGAGATGGTGGATGATCCAATAACCAACTCATTGGTGTCTTGGAGTCAAAGTGGTTGTAGTTTTATTGTCTGGAATCCTCCGGATTTTGCTAAAGATTTGCTGCCTCAGTACTTCAAGCACAATAATTTCTCCAGTTTTGTAAGACAGCTTAATACGTATGTAAGTTTTTTTTTTCCCCTCTTAGTTTGAGCAACATATATATCCAAACCCAGATAGCTTTTTGATTGGAAAATGATGTGTTGAAGTTATATTTTGATTTGAGATGGCTGACTTTTCTGTTATATTTCATGTCTCTAGCTATGTGTAACATTCAAGTTTTTAATAATAGTGCTTGATTCTTCTGATGTAGAATTACAAGTGTAAGTAAATTAATTTAGTTTTTGTTTAATCTTGTAATTAATGAATGGGTTGTATTGTAATTTGAGCAGGGATTTAGGAAGATTGATCCAGATCAGTGGGAGTTTGCAAATGAGGAATTTATTAGAGGACAGAGGCATATGTTAAAGAACATTCACAGGCGCAAGCCAGTTCACAGCCATTCTGTTCAGAATCAAGGGCAATGTTCCACTCCATTGACTGAAACAGAAAGAAATGAATTCGAGGCCAAAATTGAGAGACTCAAAAGAGAGAATAGCTTACTTGAGTTAGAGCTGCGGAGGCGTGAGAGTGGGAATCATGAGTTTGAGTATCAAGTACAATCAGTAAGGGAGCGCCTAAGTTACTTGGAACATCGACAGACACAAATGATGGCCTTTTTTGGTAACCTGTTGAAGAAGCCAGGATTTTCCGCAGCTCTTATGCAACAAGCAGAAGTTCACAACAAAAAGAGGAGGCTGTTGATGCCTGCTGATAATGATTACTTTGATGATGTAAAATCCGCGAGTATGAGTGAGCAGCTAGAGTACCAGCCGGATGCTGTGGATGAAGCAATATTGAATTTGGAACAAATTGACAAGCTGGAATCATCAGTGAATTTCTGGACATTTTTTTTGTATGGCATTGGGGAAGCCTTCAATCAAGATGTGTATGATTTCGGTGTAGTGACACCAGTATTTGCAGTTCCTGATGATGAGGGTATGTCATCCAAAGACCATGATGTGTTATCAAATATATCCTCTCCTAAGTCCATGGATGATCATGATCAAGATCATGATCATGATCATGATCAAGATCAAGATCAAGATCATGATCATTCATCCCCCAAGCAATTGGCTAGTGGTGCTACAGAGGATGAAACAACGATTTCTTCTGTCGAAAATCGAACAAATGATCATTTCTGGGAACAGTTCCTCACAGATACTCCTGCAGCAGTAGCACTGCCAGAAAGTGGAAATACTGAGAGGAGCACATCAGCTGTTGTTAACAAGCCAGTCGAAGCTCAAGGTATCAAATTTTGGTGGCGCAGTAGCAATTTAGATAATCTTACTAGGCATTTTGGGAATCTCACTTCAATTAATTAAATATTGTTTCATTATTTATTTCATCAGCACTTTTATTACGTGTTTGTAAATTACACAATTACTACTAGAGAGATGCAATTATTTTGGTCTTTAGTACTGTATATTTTCTGAATTTTGTTGTATGAACGTTTTGGTCAATATTTGTGTCTAAATCTTTGATAATCAAATATTTTCCTTGTGTTTTTTAGACTGTCCTTTTGTTTTTATTCATGCCTTTATGCTTCTTTAATTATGATTAATAATGAAATTCAACGACGCCGGCTTAACGAAAGCTCGCTGTAACATCAATTTCATAACTAACAAGCTGAGTTTTGAAACCAATTGTTTGCACAATTTTTTGTCAATGAACGTGTAAGGTCCAAATTTCCCGAGACAAAGTCCCAGTAATGGATGTTTGATTCAACGGAAATGCTTCCAAGGGGTACAAGCACACAAATTATGATTCTACAAACTACAAAGCTAGGAAATTAAAATATTTGCTCGTTATGAGTCTTCATTTTTTCTTTTTCTTTTTTCTTCCAGGTTTGGACCCTTTATAATGGACAACCTTATCAACTGTTTGAGCGGTTTCGCTTCCCTCCCCACGTTTCATGCTTGCACGTAACCGCTAGCTCGTGCATTCAACTGCTGAGTTGTGTGTGATAACTGCCAGAATGTGGGGAGCTGCTGTCTAACTGGTAGATCGTGGGGTCAACTGCAACGTGTCTGTTCGCACGATAATCGTCCTAATTGCTTTTCCCTTCGTCGTTCTTCGTTTGCTTTTCCCTTGGTCGTCCTAATTGCTTTTCGTCATTTGACACGTCTTTTCTTTTCATCCCTCATAGACTCGTTCGTCCTAGGGCGATTTCCTTCACTAAGAATTGTCCCCCTAAATTCGCCTTGATTGATTTGGGAGATGAAATCGAGGTGGAATTTCTTAACTTGGGTATAGTTAGGGTGATGCATGTCGACCTGATTATTAATTTGGCTTCGGCTTGCTGATTTTTGCCCTACCTCTAATTATCATTTACGTGTATTGAGGGTCGTCATTTACAGTCCCTATATGAACCCATCATTTCCCTAATAAATGCGGGACCTTCCCAACACGTCTTATCGAAAGGTTATAATGGCACCAATTAATGTCTCGTCTTTCGTGTCATTTCGATGTCGAATCATGTCAAACGTCGCCCTTTTCGTTTCCCGCTCTTTCTTCTCCCCCCGAATTGGGCCGTGACACTTGTCCTAGGGCGAACTTTTCACCTCTGCTATATAAGGGCTTGATTCGTTCTTTTCATTACTTTACTTCATTCTCTGCAAAACTCTCTGCAAAACTTTCCGTTTTCATGCTCTCAATTTCCTTGCTAATGGCATCGTCTTCTTCCATTTCGAAAAAGGCCATTTCAACTTTCGGTGATTACCAAGCTGCGTTGGGTGATTCTTCTATGGATGTCTTTGGCATCCATACTCTCGATGAAAACTATGGCCTGTGCTCCCTAGGCCCCATTTTTGTTGATGACGCGGCCATTGCTACGGCTTCTTTGGCTCAACTATTTCCTTTCATTTCCAACCTCCCATTTTCAGAGCCTTTAAATGTCTCTTCTCTTGCTCAGTCTAACCCTATCCGTACTTGGCCTAAACATGATTCTTCCTTTGAAACCTGGTTTCAGCGTATGAAGTTGCATGCAGACACTTGTACCTTTCTAGAAGAAAACGGTTTGCTTTCCCTCATAGAGCTTTCAGTGACATTGGCGTCGTCTTCTTCCATTTCGAAAAAGGCCATTTCAACTTTCGGTGATTACCAAGCTGCGTTGGGTGATTCTTCTGTGGGCGTCTTTGGCATCCATACTCTCGATGAAAACCATGGCATGTGCTCCCTAGGCCCCATTTTTGTTGATGACGCGGCCATTGCTACGGCTCATTTGGCTCAGCTGTTTCCTTCCATTTCCAACCTCCCATTTTTCAGAGCCTTTAAATGTCTCTTCTCTTGCTCAGTCTAACCATATCCGTACTTGGCCTAAACATGATTCTTCATTTGAAACCTGGTTTCAGCGTATGAAGTTGCACGCAGACACCTGTACCTTTCTCGAAGAAAACGGTTTGCTTTCCCTCATAGAGCTTTCAGTGACATTACCTTCTTTTGACCGAAATTTATTCCCCACATCCTTGCTCTTCTGGTCTTCTAATTACAACGTCTTCCTTTTTCCCTCTGGTCCTTTTACCATCACTCTTAATGACATTAGTGTTTTCATTGGGTTAGCCCCTTTGGGCGTGACCATTTCTGCTCGCACTACTTTTCGTTTTCCCCTTCATTCGATGGACACTTCGTCTTTCTCTTCATATTCTGCCTTCTTTCAAATAATCCACCCCACATGCCTCTCTTATTCTATCTTCTGTCTGGTGCATTATTAATTTTCGCTTTAAGGCCGAAATCGCAGCCTGGGCATCGACTTCCATTTCTCGTTCCGTCACATAAGCCATTAAGCTGGCTTTGGTAGCCGCAAGCGCGGCTTGTTCCTTAGTCTGTTCGCTATTCTTCATTTGAATTGATGGTTTCATGGCCAGATGTTGGCCTCTCAAAAGCCACTATAGTTGGCATTGTTTTTACGAACAAATCATTTAACAATTATGCAATGTACTGTTCATCATTTTTGGCCACTATGGTCGAATTTCCTATTTCATTCAGGACTCTAGCCGTCCCGTAATTCCCTTCATACATGAAATATTCAGTCGAATTTGTCTCCGCTGCGAATGGCCTATTATCGGCATGTACCACTTCTACTTCGTCTTTCTAATTCCAAAAGACCAAACATTGATGAAGGGATGAAGGAATGCATCGGCTGCCGTGGATCCAATCTCATCCCAGGAGCATGTTATACGTGGTTGGTCCGTCTATAATAAAAAATACTATTGTCTTAGTAGTTCTTCCCATATGTAGATCTAATGGGATGACTCATTTGGCTGTCGTTTCTCCTCCATTGAAACTCATAAGCACTACTTCTGTCGGGATGAGATCGTCCTCTGATTTCGCTAATCGCCCTAGCATCCTAACTGGAATAGTGTTGATGGCCGCTCCATTGTCGATCAACACCTTGGTGACAAGTATTCTGTTTGCCCTTGCTTTTACATAAAGTGGTCGGAGATGCTTTGTCATCTGCTGTGGTGGTCTTGGAAATGTCACATTCCCTGATATTCCTATTTTCATTGCTTGCTCATTACTTGTATTTACTTGAGGTGGCTCTTCCTCCTCGTTCCATCCGGAAACTGGCAACGTGATCGGCCTATCACGAGAGGCATTACTGATGGATATCCTCTGTTTTTCTACTCTGGTTACGACCCACCTTATTTTAGGTTTTCCGTATAGCACGAGGTATGGAGATCCCCCCAAGTCTTCTCCTAATGTCCCTACTGCGGGGTTTCCGGCTTTGTATAACTCCCTGAGAAGCCGATTCTGTGTTGTCCCCCTTCTTCTTGCTTTAGTTCTGATATCTATTTCTTCCTCCACATCGGTCAGCTCTTCGTCTGAAACTCCCCTGCCATTTATGGCGAGTGTTGTGAATTCTGTTTCATTGCCATCGTACACGTCCTCACTTCTCCCAAGGGTCCCATTATTGCCCCATTAAACTTGTCAGACAACATGTAATGATTGGCGACAACCGGAGGCATGCTGCCAAATTGAATAATAATGGGTGGTTCTTCATCATCTATCTTATCTCGTTTTCGTCGTTCGAATTTGGTACGCTCTTTACATCTTGTGTCGATTTCCTCTTTCCACCGTCATCCTTGACATCCGCAGCTGGCTTTCTCCTCACATGAGTATTGGTTGGAATACTATGGCCAGTGGTAACTTTCACTTCACATCGCTAGCGCATCATACGACCGTAATTCCTTTGATGTCGTCTCAATTGTGTCCTTGTTATTTCATCCATGGGAGGATAGCTTTTCCCTGGCTGATGGTACGAATACGGCCGCTGGTACGAATGCCACACATTGGGCCGATGAATTTTTGGCCTAAATATCATGATATTTTGGACAAAGTTTGAATGTTCTCCATAAAACCTTGGCGCGAAGGTTCTAGGCTACCACGCTATTGACTCCTTATTTGACAACTTTCTTTCACATGTTTCTTCCAGCTCTTTCATCCATTATATACTGTTCTGGCAACGTACACATAAATTTTGTGGGACCTTTCCTTCTTGGGGCATTTCTATCCTTTCAATAGCACTAGGGCGATGACCGTTCTGATCCTCATCTAGAACCAACTTGAACTTTGGCAAATTTATTTTAGTGAGGTCAGAGTTGATCATATTCAATTCCAACGGCTTTGGGAAAAAGGTTGTCGTCCACTGTCATCTTTTTCTCGAACGTTATTCATCAAGATTCTATGATGTCCTACAACACATTCCGAAAAATAAGATAACTGTTAGTTGAATGAGACCATGCATTATGCCACTTACAGTACTTTTTGTCACTGATTTGTTCGGGATTTGGCAATTTGTCGCGGTCGCTCAACCTAATCTGCTTATCTTTATATAATTAATCAAATATGGCATCAACCTTGGTGATGTCAAAAGAAAAATTTATACTCTTTTTGTCACTTTCTACTTTCGCATGTGGTTCAGCCCACGTCTTGCAGACGTATGGTCTCCCTTTAACTAGTTCGACTAAGCATAAGTTAGCCGATTCAATGTTCATTTCGCCTATTTCATAGTTTGTGTTCCTATAATAGGTTCCCTTACTAGCGTTCTTCATTTGTTCTTCCTCCCTCAATAGCCGTTCATATCGTACCACACTAGTGGTGAGTTGAGCGAGGTCTCAGAATTCTCGATCCTGAAACTTCTTTTTCAAATCAAAACTAAGACAGATTTGAGCGATTTTTACGAACTCATTTTTTGGTAAAGGCACATAGCATCGGCCTCGAGCCGCTTTGAATCTTTGTAAGAATGTTTCGGCCTATTCTCCTGGAAACTGCCTTAAATTTTCCAAATCGGCCAGAGTTACTTCGAATTCAGTTTTGTAGAATTGTGCATAGAACAATTACTCCATTTGGTGCCAATTCTCCATTGAATTGGGTGGCAGGCTGATATACCTGGAAAAGGCTACTCCTGACAACGAGCCGTGAAATAATCTCAGCTTATGGAAATCGTTCGTTTCCCCACACTGAATGGTAAATCGCTCTATGTGTTCTATTGTGGAGATTTCTCCAAACCCTGTAAACAGAGAAAATTGTGGTATTTTGTAATTCCTATACCATTGATATGCTAAATCAATCCACTCCGGATACGGTTTTTGATACCTTGGCCGAATTGGCCTCACCCCTAAACTGAATTGATGCTGAAGAATCTCGGTCATTTGTTCTATTAACATGTCATTGCCATTGAATGACACTCCTACAAGGGGCGGTTGTGGTCCTCTCACAAATGGGACATGGTCGTGACCCTGCTCCTGTAAACCTTGGGGTAACACTACTTCATGTTGTGCCATGTTTGGCCCTAAATGTGGGCCAATACCTCCAGGATTTATTCCCCCTCGGGGTACTGTAGGGGCGGTAGTCCCTTGTAGAGGAGGGCCATTGCTTGGACCAACCTCATGACTACTTGGTGCAAGAGGAGGTGTAGTCCATGGTGGGGCTGTCCCCCTGTTCACATATTTGGCCATTAGCTCATTTAATGAACCCAAATGTTTGGCCATGTTTTCGTAATGTGAATTACTAGCCGAAGTAAATTTATCTATGATGTGAGCATTCTGAAGCCTAACATGTTCGACAACATCCTGGGTGAACTCGCCGAACAAGACACTAATCACGTTAAGGCTGAACTCTCGCATAGTGTCATATCGGCTTGCTTCTGTTAGACCCTCAAAATGGCCTACTACCGTTGGGACGTGGGGCTGGTTGGTTTGCTCCAATCCCCCTTCATCTGTACTTGAGCCAGTCTGAGTGTTTCTTTTCGGAGGCATCTTCACTTTTTGCACCAAATCTCTCGTTGTGGTCACCAAAAATTGTTTGCATAATTTTTTGTCAATGAGCGTGTAAGGTCCAAACCTCCCGAGACAAATTCCCAGCAAGAGGTGTTTGATTCAACGAAAATGCCTCCAAGGGGCACAAACACATAAATTATGATTCTACAAACTACAAAGGTAGGAAATTAAAATATTTGCTCGTTATGAGTCTTCATTTTTTTCTTCCACGCTTGGACCCTTTATAATGGACATCCTTGTCAACTGTTTGAGCGGTTTCGCTTCCCTTCCCACGTTTCATGCTTGCACGTAACCGATGGCTCATGCATTCAACTGCTAAGTTGTGTGTGATAACTGCCAGAATGTGGGGAGCTGCTGTCTAACTGCTAGATCGTGGGGTCAACTACAACGTGTCTATTCGCACGATAATCGTCCTAATTGCTTTTCCCTTCGCCGTTCTTCGTTTGCTTTTCCCTTGGTCGTCTTTATTGCTTTTCGTCATTTGACACGTCTTTTATTTTCATCCCTCATAGACTCGTTCGTCCTAGGGCGATTTCCTTCACTAATACAAATTATGATTTTTTTTTAAATGAAGAATTTGGAAATTAATCCACAGTAAAGATACAAGAAAATGATGCAACTTGCATGGAGAATAATCCAAATAGTTTGGGCCTAACAATCAATTAAATAATTATTGGGCTTTATATAAGAAAATAGGCCCACTTTGCATGGTATCCAAAATCCGTCAGTTTTAGTATCGGATAGTATATTTAATTAAGATTTTAAAAGGTTATTTATAGATATATAAGTCCAGTGGATTTTAAAAGGCTATTTAAAAATATAATGACTTACAAGATTTTATTACAGTTTTTTTTAATCGTAATTCTTTACTTATTGGATTTTAAAATATTTATATCCTAAGAATTTATAAGATTTGAAATGACCACATATAGATGTTAACTGATTATCAATGCTAAATTTTCCATCATGATTAGGTGGGAATGCCTCAATCTTTATAACTATATTTTCTTTTTGAACGAGCATGGATTAAATTGTAACTTTTTTAGAACCAGGATTATATGGAATGGAATCAATAGTTATTCATCTATTTAACACAAGCT